>JAWNLL010000120.1:0-22506 GCA_035042425.1 Drosophila flavopinicola
GCCGAGATGTGCCCATCCCGCTGTAGCCCCGCCAATAAAGACAGCTCTTATGTATAAGATCACCGCAGGCGCAAGAAGCATTTGGGTATGGGTTGGGTGGCTCGTATACGAAGGCCGGCAGTGGAGGCAAGTAAAAGCCACGTGCCAACTGCTGCGATTCTTGCTCCAGCTCCTGTTCAAACTGTGAGAGGCCAGTGTGGCTATTGTGACTATCGCTCTGGCTCTGGCTTTGGCTCTGGCTCTGGCTTTGGCTCTGGCTCTGGCCCGACATCGAAGTAGTTCCTATGCTGATCGTGGATAGGGAGTCGGTATCCGTATCATTCGCCTGCCGAAGCTGCTCGCGTTCCAGCACATGCTGATACATGGATTCACACCTCTCCTTGCGGTCTCGGTCTCTGTTCTCCTGGCGGTCACTACGATGAGTTCTCCCAGTGCGCTGCAGGCTGATCTCGCTGTGTACCGCACTGCTTGAGTCCCTGCCATACTGAGAATTCTTATAAATTATACAATCCGTTTCACTGTAGTCGCAGCTAAATTCACTTGAGTCGAATATTGGCCATGGCCCGGATGATGGCAAATAACAGCCACGTCCCATGTCTGGTGAGAATTGCACAGTCGTGATGCACAGGCAATTCTTGGACGTCCTCTTGAACGGCGTCGGACGAGGCGTATTCTGCAGATGGCATTGGATGTAGTCACATCTTAAGTTGAAGGTAGTTGCAGCAGTTTGAGCTCGACGCGAATTGGAATCAGTGGGCTTATCCATCAGATAGTTTGAATGGTGCATCGTCAGGTCGCTATATATATATAAAATAGGATCGCTATTCGTTTATTTTAAATATATTTGAAAATATTTTTCAGGTTTTCTAGCGAGAATTTACGTTCCGACTCGGACGCCGAGCACGGGTGGAATGAAAATGAAATATATATGGAGTTGGCTCACCTGTTTTATATTTGATAATCAAGTGAAGCCTACTGTGATTTTACTATTTTTGGAACAAATGTTTGAAAAAGATTACGCAAAAATATTTTGTCAACGAAAGTGTATTAAATTATTATTGTAATACTTCAAAAATAGAGAATAAGTACGGAAAAGAAAACATTTGGAAATAGTTGCTGTCTCCAAGATGCATCAAAGCAATTAAAAATATAATGAATCATAATAAGCACAAGCACTTAGGCATTTATAATCAGACTGAACAAGCGAGTTCGCTGTCGGGGGTTCAGATCTCAATCTTGTCCTTAATGGCGATTACAAGATTTGCAATTGCTTCAGATTTAAATGCAGATCTAATATATCAAAACTGCCTGGGGATTGTATTATGGATCAGTTTAGACAAAGTTATGTGAGTTTTACATCAATTGGCATTTCTATGAACTTTTCCGTAGAAAAATCGAAATTGCTTCACACATTATATACAAATTTGCTTTCGTGTATTTATTATACTCTTTTCGAAGAAAATAGTATATTAAGTTTGTGCTGAAGTTTGTAACGCATAGAAGGAAGCGTCGGAGACCCCCAAAAGTTACTACCAGTATGCTTAGAATGACAATACAAATTGATCTAGCCATGTCCGTCCGTCTGTCTGTCTGTCTGTCTGTCTGTCTGTCTGTATGTATGCAAACTAGTCCCTCAGTTTTTGAGCTATCGCGATAAAACTTTGCACAGACACTAATTATTCCAGGGGACAGCACATTGGTCGGAGCCGGCCGGATCGGACCACTATATCTTATAGCTGCCATATAACTCGAAGTCGGTTTTGGCCATATATCCCATGTTTTTGAATCTATCGCGATGAAACTTTGCACTGATACTTATTATTCAAAGAGACATCACATTAGTTGGAGCCGGCCGGATCGGATCACTATATCTTATAGCTGCCATACAACTCGAAGTCGGTTTTGGCCATATATCCCATGTTTTTTAATCTATCGCTATGAAACTTTGCACAGATACTTATTATTCAAAGAGACATCACATTGGTTGGAGCCGGCCGGATCGGATCACTATATCTTATAGCTGCTATACAACTGGCAATGAATTAAATATTCTTAGAACAAAACAAAAAAAATGTTACGCGACAAAACGATTTTGTGCAGCATATGAAATTTCAGTGGTGCAGTTGGCAGAGTTAAAATTGCCTATTGGTTCGAAAAGAGTATAAAATCTTCGGCACGCCGAAGATAATCCTTCCCCACTTGTTATTATTTATTATTGTGTCAGCCTTATCAAAAGACTTGAACACCTCGTTCACAGGATCAGGTATGTTCGTCATATTGTGCAGAACGCTAATGCTGATCGAGATGAGCGCCATCAGCGCGACAGATGGAGTGAGGGCAATACCATGTGGCCCTGGACAATCAAGCTCATCTCACTGATGGAGCAGCTAACATCACTGCTGCCAGTTATCGCTGGGCTTGCCCTGACGGTCAGGCTCAGGGCCTGATGAGGGGGCTCAGTGCGGAAAGTAAATAAAACAAGTAAGAGTGCTCTAGTCGGGAGTGCCCGACTACGAGATACCCTGAACCCAGTCCTTACAATCATTCGTACTGCTCTAAACACACACATGCTGCAGTACAAGCAGTGCAAGCGGTTTAAGCAGTTAGCTTGCTTTTTCGCTGAGCCCCACACAATGGAAAGTTAAATCTTAAATAACTTCTGTGTTTATTGTCCGATCTTATTGATTTTTGGGGCAAGTAATTGTCGATAATATGTGTGACCAAACCAAATTGCAAGGTCGTACCTTTAAAAATGCGTTTTTTTAACTTTTGGGGGGTTTGGGGGTGGTATCCAAAAAGTGAAATATTTGTTACATGTGTATGCTATTCGAGATTATACATGCCAAATTTGGGCTCTCTAGCTTTTATAACTTTGAAGTTATGTCCCAAAAACGCTAGTCTAAAATCAAAATTTATCGATAACTTTTGAATGCGATGAGTTATCGATCAAATGAAATAAACTTGATCTGTCCCGGGATTAGGAGAACTTATGTTCCAAATATGAAGTCTCTAGCTCTTGTAGTCTCTGATATCTGTGTGTTCATACAGACAGACAGACGGACAGACGGACAGACAGACGGACATGGCTAGATCGACTCGGCTGTTGATACTGATCAATAATATATATACTTTATATGGTCGGAGATGCTTCCTTATGCCTGTTACATACATTTGCACAAAACCATAATACCCTTTTTACCCATTTTTAATGGGTTCAGGGTATAAAAACAAATGCTTGAAAAAAATATGTTAAACTTCAACTACTGCAAAATGTTCGAGTTGTTATTTATATAGTACCTCAGGAAATTGTAAAAAAAAAACTATAAACAAAAATTCACATTTTAAATGCCACAGCACAACAAAATTGTTTACTTCAAATCATGAAATTCCAGTAAAAAATTGTAATTAAAAATAATTTAAATATTATTGGAAAAGAATTGCAGGTAAATAAAAATCTGCAGAGCAACACTTAGCTTTGCTAAATTAACTCAGTTTTAGGCAGGCAAGTCTTTAGTTATGCGCTTTAACGAATTGTGAATTGTATGTGGCAAATTGGACCTATAGATTAACACAAGACCAAAATCATATTATCGATATGTTATGTGGCCCAGGAAATGCAATATGCTCGAAATTAATAATCTAAGCGGTTTTTGGAAAAAAAGGTTTCATAGAAAGTAAATAAAAAAAGCTTGAAAAAAAATGTTGAACTTCATTCCATAACATTTTATTGTTTTCTTCATTTCACAATTATTTTCTTGTTTGCACGAAATTTCGAGAGAAATGAGCATTTCGGAGGAATCCTTTTCGGGGGATTCCCTATCGCAGATGAGCAGCAGTCGCATCAATGAGGCCACACTAACGGAAACCAACCTGTGTGCGCCGGCCTTGATCATTTACACATCCGATGACAACTTGCCCAGCTGCAGCGTCGTCTGCTGCAAGGAGAGCGCCGAGAACGACGACTTCAGCGACTGCGACATGGCCAAGGCCAATGCGTGCTCCAAGCGCAAGAAGCGCCGCTCCTGTCCCAAGCCCCGGCGCCGCTCCTGTCCCAAGCCCCGGCGCCGCTGCCGTCCCAAGCCGGTCTGCAATCGCCGTCCCAGGTGCAAGCCCAAGCCCAAGTGCCGGCCAAAGAAGAAGGCTTGCATGAAGCGCAAGCCACGCTGCAAGCCACGCTGCAAGCCACGCTGCTGGAGGCAGCGTCCCGAGCAGGACGACCCAGATGGGTGGATGGGCACCCGAGTCCCGATTCCCGAGTCCTGTCTCCTGTGCACGTCAGTGTTCGCTGAGCGAACAACAACCAAAAAAAAATAACGAAATTCATGGTGGAAATTTTGTGGTGTGTTATGCGAAAATTAAAAAAAAACAAAAAAAAAAACTTAATACACTCTTTGAGTTCCGATGGCGGATCATACGGCCGAGATGTGCCCATCCCGCTGTAGCCCCGCCAATAAAGACAGCTCTTATGTATAAGATCACCGCAGGCGCAAGAAGCATTTGGGTATGGGTTGGGTGGCTCGTATACGAAGGCCGGCAGTGGAGGCAAGTAAAAGCCACGTGCCAACTGCTGCGATTCTTGCTCCAGCTCCTGTTCAAACTGTGAGAGGCCAGTGTGGCTATTGTGACTATCGCTCTGGCTCTGGCTTTGGCTCTGGCTCTGGCTTTGGCTCTGGCTCTGGCCCGACATCGAAGTAGTTCCTATGCTGATCGTGGATAGGGAGTCGGTATCCGTATCATTCGCCTGCCGAAGCTGCTCGCGTTCCAGCACATGCTGATACATGGATTCACACCTCTCCTTGCGGTCTCGGTCTCTGTTCTCCTGGCGGTCACTACGATGAGTTCTCCCAGTGCGCTGCAGGCTGATCTCGCTGTGTACCGCACTGCTTGAGTCCCTGCCATACTGAGAATTCTTATAAATTATACAATCCGTTTCACTGTAGTCGCAGCTAAATTCACTTGAGTCGAATATTGGCCATGGCCCGGATGATGGCAAATAACAGCCACGTCCCATGTCTGGTGAGAATTGCACAGTCGTGATGCACAGGCAATTCTTGGACGTCCTCTTGAACGGCGTCGGACGAGGCGTATTCTGCAGATGGCATTGGATGTAGTCACATCTTAAGTTGAAGGTAGTTGCAGCAGTTTGAGCTCGACGCGAATTGGAATCAGTGGGCTTATCCATCAGATAGTTTGAATGGTGCATCGTCAGGTCGCTATATATATATATAAAATAGGATCGCTATTCGTTTATTTTAAATATATTTGAAAATATTTTTCAGGTTTTCTAGCGAGAATTTACGTTCCGACTCGGACGCCGAGCACGGGTGGAATGAAAATGAAATATATATGGAGTTGGCTCACCTGTTTTATATTTGATAATCAAGTGAAGCCTACTGTGATTTTACTATTTTTGGAACAAATGTTTGAAAAAGATTACGCAAAAATATTTTGTCAACGAAAGTGTATTAAATTATTATTGTAATACTTCAAAAATAGAGAATAAGTACGGAAAAGAAAACATTTGGAAATAGTTGCTGTCTCCAAGATGCATCAAAGCAATTAAAAATATAATGAATCATAATAAGCACAAACACTTAGGCATTTATAATCAGACTGAACAAGCGAGTTCGCTGTCGGGGGTTCAGATCTCAATCTTGTCCTTAATGGCGATTACAAGATTTGCAATTGCTTCAGATTTAAATGCAGATCTAATATATCAAAACTGCCTGGGGATTGTATTATGGATCAGTTTAGACAAAGTTATGTGAGTTTTACATCAATTGGCATTTCTATGAACTTTTCCGTAGAAAAATCGAAATTGCTTCACACATTATATACAAATTTGCTTTCGTGTATTTATTATACTCTTTTCGAAGAAAATAGTATATTAAGTTTGTGCTGAAGTTTGTAACGCATAGAAGGAAGCGTCGGAGACCCCCAAAAGTTACTACCAGTATGCTTAGAATGACAATACAAATTGATCTAGCCATGTCCGTCCGTCTGTCTGTCTGTCTGTCTGTCTGTCTGTCTGTATGTATGCAAACTAGTCCCTCAGTTTTTGAGCTATCGCGATAAAACTTTGCACAGACACTAATTATTCCAGGGGACAGCACATTGGTCGGAGCCGGCCGGATCGGACCACTATATCTTATAGCTGCCATATAACTCGAAGTCGGTTTTGGCCATATATCCCATGTTTTTGAATCTATCGCGATGAAACTTTGCACTGATACTTATTATTCAAAGAGACATCACATTAGTTGGAGCCGGCCGGATCGGATCACTATATCTTATAGCTGCCATACAACTCGAAGTCGGTTTTGGCCATATATCCCATGTTTTTTAATCTATCGCTATGAAACTTTGCACAGATACTTATTATTCAAAGAGACATCACATTGGTTGGAGCCGGCCGGATCGGATCACTATATCTTATAGCTGCTATACAACTGGCAATGAATTAAATATTCTTAGAACAAAACAAAAAAAATGTTACGCGACAAAACGATTTTGTGCAGCATATGAAATTTCAGTGGTGCAGTTGGCAGAGTTAAAATTGCCTATTGGTTCGAAAAGAGTATAAAATCTTCGGCACGCCGAAGATAATCCTTCCCCACTTGTTATTATTTATTATTGTGTCAGCCTTATCAAAAGACTTGAACACCTCGTTCACAGGATCAGGTATGTTCGTCATATTGTGCAGAACGCTAATGCTGATCGAGATGAGCGCCATCAGCGCGACAGATGGAGTGAGGGCAATACCATGTGGCCCTGGACAATCAAGCTCATCTCACTGATGGAGCAGCTAACATCACTGCTGCCAGTTATCGCTGGGCTTGCCCTGACGGTCAGGCTCAGGGCCTGATGAGGGGGCTCAGTGCGGAAAGTAAATAAAACAAGTAAGAGTGCTCTAGTCGGGAGTGCCCGACTACGAGATACCCTGAACCCAGTCCTTACAATCATTCGTACTGCTCTAAACACACACATGCTGCAGTACAAGCAGTGCAAGCGGTTTAAGCAGTTAGCTTGCTTTTTCGCTGAGCCCCACACAATGGAAAGTTAAATCTTAAATAACTTCTGTGTTTATTGTCCGATCTTATTGATTTTTGGGGCAAGTAATTGTCGATAATATGTGTGACCAAACCAAATTGCAAGGTCGTACCTTTAAAAATGCGTTTTTTTAACTTTTGGGGGGTTTGGGGGTGGTATCCAAAAAGTGAAATATTTGTTACATGTGTATGCTATTCGAGATTATACATGCCAAATTTGGGCTCTCTAGCTTTTATGACTTTGAAGTTATGTCCCAAAAACGCTAGTCTAAAATCAAAATTTATCGATAACTTTTGAATGCGATGAGTTATCGATCAAATGAAATAAACTTGATCTGTCCCGGGATTAGGAGAACTTATGTTCCAAATATGAAGTCTCTAGCTCTTGTAGTCTCTGATATCTGTGTGTTCATACAGACAGACAGACGGACAGACGGACAGACAGACGGACATGGCTAGATCGACTCGGCTGTTGATACTGATCAATAATATATATACTTTATATGGTCGGAGATGCTTCCTTATGCCTGTTACATACATTTGCACAAAACCATAATACCCTTTTTACCCATTTTTAATGGGTTCAGGGTATAAAAACAAATGCTTGAAAAAAATATGTTAAACTTCAACTACTGCAAAATGTTCGAGTTGTTATTTATATAGTACCTCAGGAAATTGTAAAAAAAAAACTATAAACAAAAATTCACATTTTAAATGCCACAGCACAACAAAATTGTTTACTTCAAATCATGAAATTCCAGTAAAAAATTGTAATTAAAAATAATTTAAATATTATTGGAAAAGAATTGCAGGTAAATAAAAATCTGCAGAGCAACACTTAGCTTTGCTAAATTAACTCAGTTTTAGGCAGGCAAGTCTTTAGTTATGCGCTTTAACGAATTGTGAATTGTATGTGGCAAATTGGACCTATAGATTAACACAAGACCAAAATCATATTATCGATATGTTATGTGGCCCAGGAAATGCAATATGCTCGAAATTAATAATCTAAGCGGTTTTTGGAAAAAAAGGTTTCATAGAAAGTAAATAAAAAAAGCTTGAAAAAAAATGTTGAACTTCATTCCATAACATTTTATTGTTTTCTTCATTTCACAATTATTTTCTTGTTTGCACGAAATTTCGAGAGAAATGAGCATTTCGGAGGAATCCTTTTCGGGGGATTCCCTATCGCAGATGAGCAGCAGTCGCATCAATGAGGCCACACTAACGGAAACCAACCTGTGTGCGCCGGCCTTGATCATTTACACATCCGATGACAACTTGCCCAGCTGCAGCGTCGTCTGCTGCAAGGAGAGCGCCGAGAACGACGACTTCAGCGACTGCGACATGGCCAAGGCCAATGCGTGCTCCAAGCGCAAGAAGCGCCGCTCCTGTCCCAAGCCCCGGCGCCGCTCCTGTCCCAAGCCCCGGCGCCGCTGCCGTCCCAAGCCGGTCTGCAATCGCCGTCCCAGGTGCAAGCCCAAGCCCAAGTGCCGGCCAAAGAAGAAGGCTTGCATGAAGCGCAAGCCACGCTGCAAGCCACGCTGCAAGCCACGCTGCTGGAGGCAGCGTCCCGAGCAGGACGACCCAGATGGGTGGATGGGCACCCGAGTCCCGATTCCCGAGTCCTGTCTCCTGTGCACGTCAGTGTTCGCTGAGCGAACAACAACCAAAAAAAAATAACGAAATTCATGGTGGAAATTTTGTGGTGTGTTATGCGAAAATTAAAAAAAAACAAAAAAAAAAACTTAATACACTCTTTGAGTTCCGATGGCGGATCATACGGCCGAGATGTGCCCATCCCGCTGTAGCCCCGCCAATAAAGACAGCTCTTATGTATAAGATCACCGCAGGCGCAAGAAGCATTTGGGTATGGGTTGGGTGGCTCGTATACGAAGGCCGGCAGTGGAGGCAAGTAAAAGCCACGTGCCAACTGCTGCGATTCTTGCTCCAGCTCCTGTTCAAACTGTGAGAGGCCAGTGTGGCTATTGTGACTATCGCTCTGGCTCTGGCTTTGGCTCTGGCTCTGGCTTTGGCTCTGGCTCTGGCCCGACATCGAAGTAGTTCCTATGCTGATCGTGGATAGGGAGTCGGTATCCGTATCATTCGCCTGCCGAAGCTGCTCGCGTTCCAGCACATGCTGATACATGGATTCACACCTCTCCTTGCGGTCTCGGTCTCTGTTCTCCTGGCGGTCACTACGATGAGTTCTCCCAGTGCGCTGCAGGCTGATCTCGCTGTGTACCGCACTGCTTGAGTCCCTGCCATACTGAGAATTCTTATAAATTATACAATCCGTTTCACTGTAGTCGCAGCTAAATTCACTTGAGTCGAATATTGGCCATGGCCCGGATGATGGCAAATAACAGCCACGTCCCATGTCTGGTGAGAATTGCACAGTCGTGATGCACAGGCAATTCTTGGACGTCCTCTTGAACGGCGTCGGACGAGGCGTATTCTGCAGATGGCATTGGATGTAGTCACATCTTAAGTTGAAGGTAGTTGCAGCAGTTTGAGCTCGACGCGAATTGGAATCAGTGGGCTTATCCATCAGATAGTTTGAATGGTGCATCGTCAGGTCGCTATATATATATATAAAATAGGATCGCTATTCGTTTATTTTAAATATATTTGAAAATATTTTTCAGGTTTTCTAGCGAGAATTTACGTTCCGACTCGGACGCCGAGCACGGGTGGAATGAAAATGAAATATATATGGAGTTGGCTCACCTGTTTTATATTTGATAATCAAGTGAAGCCTACTGTGATTTTACTATTTTTGGAACAAATGTTTGAAAAAGATTACGCAAAAATATTTTGTCAACGAAAGTGTATTAAATTATTATTGTAATACTTCAAAAATAGAGAATAAGTACGGAAAAGAAAACATTTGGAAATAGTTGCTGTCTCCAAGATGCATCAAAGCAATTAAAAATATAATGAATCATAATAAGCACAAGCACTTAGGCATTTATAATCAGACTGAACAAGCGAGTTCGCTGTCGGGGGTTCAGATCTCAATCTTGTCCTTAATGGCGATTACAAGATTTGCAATTGCTTCAGATTTAAATGCAGATCTAATATATCAAAACTGCCTGGGGATTGTATTATGGATCAGTTTAGACAAAGTTATGTGAGTTTTACATCAATTGGCATTTCTATGAACTTTTCCGTAGAAAAATCGAAATTGCTTCACACATTATATACAAATTTGCTTTCGTGTATTTATTATACTCTTTTCGAAGAAAATAGTATATTAAGTTTGTGCTGAAGTTTGTAACGCATAGAAGGAAGCGTCGGAGACCCCCAAAAGTTACTACCAGTATGCTTAGAATGACAATACAAATTGATCTAGCCATGTCCGTCCGTCTGTCTGTCTGTCTGTCTGTCTGTCTGTATGTATGCAAACTAGTCCCTCAGTTTTTGAGCTATCGCGATAAAACTTTGCACAGACACTTATTATTCCAGGGGACAGCACATTGGTCGGTGCCGGCCGGATCGGACCACTATATCTTATAGCTGCCATACAACTCGAAGTCGGTTTTGGCCATATATCCCATGTTTTTATACCCTGAACCCATTAAAAATGGGTAAAAAGGGTATTATGGTTTTGTGCAAATGTATGTAACAGGCATAAGGAAGCATCTCCGACCATATAAAGTATATATATTATTGATCAGTATCAATAGCCGAGTCGATCTGGCCATGTCCGTCTGTCTGTCCGTCTGTCCGTCTGTCTGTCTGTATGAACACACAGATATCAGAGACTACAAGAGCTAGAGACTTCATATTTGGAACATAAGTTCTCCTAATCCCGGGACAGATCAAGTTTATTAAAATTTATCGATAGCTCGTCCCGTTCAAAAGTTATCGATAAATTTCGATTTTAGACCAGCGTTTTTTGGATATAACTTACAAGTTATAAGAGCTAGAGGCCCCTAATTTGACATGTATAATCTCGAATAGCATACACATGTAACAAATATTTCACTTTTTGGATACCACCCCCAAACCCCCCAAAAGTTAAAAAAACCCATTTTTGAAGGTACGACCTTGCAATTTGGTTTGGTAACACATATTATCGACAATTGTTTGCCCCAAAAATTTCAATATGATCGGAAAATAAACACAGAAGTTATTTAAGATTTAACTTTCCATTGTGTGGGGCTCAGCGAAAGAGCAAGCTAACTGCTTAAACCGCTGGCACTGCTTGTACTGCTTGTACTGCAGCATGTGTGTGTTTAGAGTAGTACGAATGATTGTAAGGACTGGGTTCAGGGTATCTCCTAGTCGGGCACTCCCGACTAGAGCACTCTTACTTGTTTAATCTATCGCGATGAAACTTTGCACTGATACTTATTATTCAAAGAGACATTACATTGGTTGGAGCCGGCTGGTTCGGATCACTATATCTTATAGCTGCCATACAACTCGAAGTCGGTTTTGGCCATATATCCCATGTTTTTTAATCTATCGCTATGAAACTTTGCACAGATACTTATTATTCAAAGAGACATCACATTAGTTGGAGCCGGCCGGATCGGATCACTATATCTTATAGCTGCTATACAACTGGCAATGAATTAAATATTCTTAGAACAAAACAAAAAAAATTCACTTTATATGCCACAGCACAAAAAAAATTGATTGCTGCAAATCATGAATCGATATGTTATAAGGCCAAACAAGAACAATATGCTTGGAATTAATAATTTAAGCGGTTTTTGGAAAAAAAAATGTTTTCATGGAAAGTAAATAAAACAAGTAAGAGTGCTCTAGTCGGGAGTGCCCGACTACGAGATACCCTGAACCCAGTCCTTACAATCATTCGTACTGCTCTAAACACACACATGCTGCAGTACAAGCAGTGCAAGCGGTTTAAGCAGTTAGCTTGCTTTTCGCTGAGCCCCACACAATGGAAAGTTAAATCTTAAATAACTTCTGTGTTTATTGTCCGATCTTATTGATTTTTGGGGCAAGTAATTGTCGATAATATGTGTGACCAAACCAAATTGCAAGGTCGTACCTTTAAAAATGCGTTTTTTTTAACTTTTGGGGGGTTTGGGGGTGGTATCCAAAAAGTGAAATATTTGTTACATGTGTATGCTATTCGAGATTATACATGCCAAATTTGGGCTCTCTAGCTTTTATAACTTTGAAGTTATGTCCCAAAAACGCTAGTCTAAAATCAAAATTTATCGATAACTTTTGAATGCGATGAGTTATCGATCAAATGAAATAAACTTGATCTGTCCCGGGATTAGGAGAACTTATGTTCCAAATATGAAGTCTCTAGCTCTTGTAGTCTCTGATATCTGTGTGTTCATACAGACAGACAGACGGACAGACGGACAGACAGACGGACATGGCTAGATCGACTCGGCTGTTGATACTGATCAATAATATATATACTTTATATGGTCGGAGATGCTTCCTTATGCCTGTTACATACATTTGCACAAAACCATAATACCCTTTTTACCCATTTTTAATGGGTTCAGGGTATAACAAGTAAGAGTGCTCTAGTCGGGAGTGCCCGACTACGAGATACCCTGAACCCAGTCCTTACAATCATTCATATTAATCTAAACACACACATGCTGCAGTACAAGCAGTTCAAGCAGTGCAAGCGGCTTAAGCAGTTAGCTTGCTTTTTCGCTGAGCCCCACACAATGGAAAGTTAAATCTTAAATAACTTCTGTGTTTATCGTCCGATCTTATTGAAATTTTTGGGGCAAACAATTGTCAATAATATGTGTGACCAAACCAAATTGCAAGGTCGTACCTTCAAAAATGCGTTTTTTTAACTTTTGGGGGGTTTGGGGGGTGGTATCCAAAAAGTGAAAAATTTGTTCATGTGTATGCTATTCGAGATTATACATGTCAAATTAGGGGCCTCTAGCTCTTATAACTTGTAAGTTATATCCAAAAAACGCTGGTCTAAAATCGAAATTTATCGATAACTTTTGAACGGGACGAGCTATCGATAAATTTTAATAAACTTGATCTGTCCCGGGATTAGGAGAACTTATGTTCCAAATATGAAGTCTCTAGCTCTTGTAGTCTCTGATATCTGTGTGTTCATACAGACAGACAGACGGACAGACGGACAGACGGACAGACAGACGGACATGGCTAGATCGACTCGGCTGTTGATACTGATCAATAATATATATACTTTATATGGTCGGAGATGCTTCCTTATGCCTGTTACATACATTTGCACAAACTCCATAATACCCTTTTTACCCATTTTTAATGGGTTCAGGGTATAAAAACAAGCTTGAAAAACAAGTAAAGTGCTCTAGTCAGGAGTGCCCGACTACGAGATACCCTGAACCCAGTCCTTACAATCATTCGTACTGCTCTAAACACACACATGCTGCAGTACAAGCAGTGCAAGCGGTTTAAGCAGTTAGCTTGCTTTTCGCTGAGCCCCACACAATGGAAAGTTAAATCTTAAATAACTTCTGTGTTTATTGTCCGATCTTATTGAAATTTTTGGGGCAAGCAATTGTCAGATAATATGTGTTACCAAACCAAATTGCAAGGTCGTACACTTCAAAAATGCGTTTTTTAACTTTTGGGGGTTTTGGGGGTGGTATCCAAAAGTGAAATATTTGTTACATGTGTATGCTATTCGAGATTATACATGTCAAATTAGGGGCCTCTAGCTCTTATAACTTGTAAGTTATATCCAAAAAACGCTAGTCTAAAATCGAAATTTATCGATAACTTTTGAACGGGACGAGCTATCGATAAATTTTAATAAACTTGATCTGTCCCGGGATTAGGAGAACTTATGTTCCAAATATGAAGTCTCTAGCTCTTGTAGTCTCTGATATCTGTGTGTTCATACAGACAGACAGACGGACAGACGGACAGACGGACAGACGGACAGACAGACGGACATGGCCAGATCGACTCGGCTATTGATACTGATCAATAATATATATACTTTATATGGTCGGAGATGCTTCCTTATGCCTGTTACATACATTTGCACAAAACCATAATACCCTTTTTACCCATTTTTAATGGGTTCAGGGATATAAAAAATGTTGAACTTCATTCCATAACATTTTATTGTTTTCTTCATTTCACAATTATTTTCTTGTTTGCACGAAATTTCGAGAGAAATGAGCATTTCGGAGGAATCCTTTTCGGGGGATTCCCTATCGCAGATGAGCAGCAGTCGCATCAATGAGGCCACACTAACGGAAACCAACCTGTGTGCGCCGGCCTTGATCATTTACACATCCGATGACAACTTGCCCAGCTGCAGCGTCGTCTGCTGCAAGGAGAGCGCCGAGAACGACGACTTCAGCGACTGCGACATGGCCAAGGCCAATGCGTGCTCCAAGCGCAAGAAGCGCCGCTCCTGTCCCAAGCCCCGGCGCCGCTCCTGTCCCAAGCCCCGGCGCCGCTCCTGTCCCAAGCCCCGGCGCCGCTGCCGTCCCAAGCCGGTCTGCAATCGCCGTCCCAGGTGCAAGCCCAAGCCCAAGTGCCGGCCAAAGAAGAAGGCTTGCATGAAGCGCAAGCCACGCTGCAAGCCACGCTGCTGGAGGCAGCGTCCCGAGCAGGACGACCCAGATGGGTGGATGGGCACCCGAGTCCCGATTCCCGAGTCCTGTCTCCTGTGCACGTCAGTGTTCGCTGAGCGAACAACAACCAAAAAAAAAATAACGAAATTCATGGTGGAAATTTTGTGGTGTGTTATGCGAAAATTAAAAAAAAACAAAAAAAAAAAACTTAATACACTCTTTGAGTTCCGATGGCGGATCATACGGCCGAGATGTGCCCATCCCGCTGTAGCCCCGCCAATAAAGACAGCTCTTATGTATAAGATCACCGCAGGCGCAAGAAGCATTTGGGTATGGGTTGGGTGGCTCGTATACGAAGGCCGGCAGTGGAGGCAAGTAAAAGCCACGTGCCAACTGCTGCGATTCTTGCTCCAGCTCCTGTTCAAACTGTGAGAGGCCAGTGTGGCTATTGTGACTATCGCTCTGGCTCTGGCTTTGGCTCTGGCTCTGGCTTTGGCTCTGGCTCTGGCCCGACATCGAAGTAGTTCCTATGCTGATCGTGGATAGGGAGTCGGTATCCGTATCATTCGCCTGCCGAAGCTGCTCGCGTTCCAGCACATGCTGATACATGGATTCACACCTCTCCTTGCGGTCTCGGTCTCTGTTCTCCTGGCGGTCACTACGATGAGTTCTCCCAGTGCGCTGCAGGCTGATCTCGCTGTGTACCGCACTGCTTGAGTCCCTGCCATACTGAGAATTCTTATAAATTATACAATCCGTTTCACTGTAGTCGCAGCTAAATTCACTTGAGTCGAATATTGGCCATGGCCCGGATGATGGCAAATAACAGCCACGTCCCATGTCTGGTGAGAATTGCACAGTCGTGATGCACAGGCAATTCTTGGACGTCCTCTTGAACGGCGTCGGACGAGGCGTATTCTGCAGATGGCATTGGATGTAGTCACATCTTAAGTTGAAGGTAGTTGCAGCAGTTTGAGCTCGACGCGAATTGGAATCAGTGGGCTTATCCATCAGATAGTTTGAATGGTGCATCGTCAGGTCGCTATATATATATATAAAATAGGATCGCTATTCGTTTATTTTAAATATATTTGAAAATATTTTTCAGGTTTTCTAGCGAGAATTTACGTTCCGACTCGGACGCCGAGCACGGGTGGAATGAAAATGAAATATATATGGAGTTGGCTCACCTGTTTTATATTTGATAATCAAGTGAAGCCTACTGTGATTTTACTATTTTTGGAACAAATGTTTGAAAAAGATTACGCAAAAATATTTTGTCAACGAAAGTGTATTAAATTATTATTGTAATACTTCAAAAATAGAGAATAAGTACGGAAAAGAAAACATTTGGAAATAGTTGCTGTCTCCAAGATGCATCAAAGCAATTAAAAATATAATGAATCATAATAAGCACAAGCACTTAGGCATTTATAATCAGACTGAACAAGCGAGTTCGCTGTCGGGGGTTCAGATCTCAATCTTGTCCTTAATGGCGATTACAAGATTTGCAATTGCTTCAGATTTAAATGCAGATCTAATATATCAAAACTGCCTGGGGATTGTATTATGGATCAGTTTAGACAAAGTTATGTGAGTTTACATCAATTGGCATTTCTATGAACTTTTCCGTAGAAAAATCGAAATTGCTTCACACATTATAGACAAATTTGCTTTCGTGTATTTATTATACTCTTTTCGAGGAAAATAGTATATTAAGTTTGTGCTGAAGTTTGTAACGCATAGAAGGAAGCGTCGGAGACCCCCAAAAGTTACTACCAGTATGCTTAGAATGACAATACAAATTGATCTAGCCATGTCCGTCCGTCTCGTCTGTCTGTCTGTCTGTCTGTATGTATGCAAACTAGTCCCTCAGTTTTTGAGCTATCGCGATAAAACTTTGCACGACCTTATTATTCCAGGGGACAGCACATTGGTCGGTGCCGGCCGGATCGGACCACTATATCTTATAGCTGCCATACAACTCAAAGTCGGTTTTGGCCATATATCCCATTTTTTTTAATCTATCGCGATGAAACTTTGCACTGATACTTATTATTCAAAGAGACATCACATTGGTTGGAGCCGGCTGGATCGGATCACTATACTTATAGCTGCTATACAACTGGAAATGAATTAAATATTTTAAGAACAAAAAAAAAATGCTACGCGACAAAACGATTTTGTACAGCATACGAAATTTCAGTGGTAGATGTTGGCAGAGTGAAAATTGCCTATAGGTTCGAAAAGTATAAAATCTTCGGCACGCCGAAGATAATCCTTCCCCGCTTGTTTTTATATATAATCAGCTCTATTATATAGCCGAATTTATCAAGTTCTACAACTAGTTCTTAGAATCTGTCCACTGCTTCTGCATTTAAAATTCCCAATGGGATTTGTGCCTTAAACAATAGATAAGCGCCTATCACTCTGTCTGCATGTTTCTACCTATGTTGCCGTCTCTCTCTCTCTATCTGTGTCTCTGTTTTTGTCTCTTTCCATTAGGCATACCAGCGACGGACTTGCGTATGAAAAAGTTATTGTTGTAACAACTTTTTGACAGCTACATGAACATTTCGTTGATACTTTACAGTTTGTTAATACCCTCGACTCGTTCAATGGCTAAGCAGGGGTATAATGCAGCTGGCTAAACATATGACAAAGACCGATGGAGACAAATCAAATAAATTTACGCTTTACTCATATCAATAGACTCCCCCACTTCCGCTTCCATCGTTTTGTATAGGGTATCTTCCAATCGAGCATTTCGGCCAGAACATTTTTCATTGTTTTTGCTTGGCATTATCCGCATTTCGCATTGTCATGAGTACTTACATTTTTTATCGCATTTGTTTGTGTGTGTTGGTGTGTGTAAAAAAGAGCGTGCGCTGAATGCAACGAAGAATTTATCCAGAATATCCAGCATAATATAGAGCATATACACTTACATTGTTCTATCAATAGTATATAGATCTTAAGTAAATAAAACATTTCAAATTTAATCTATTTCTGATGGAACAAAAAAGAAAACAATTATTTAAGACTGGCTAATAAATGTTCAATAATTTAAAAAAAAATCCATTTCTAGAAATAAATTCAAAAAGTAAAGTAACATCAGAGAAATAGTCCTTTCCACAGTAATCTACGATGTTAACATCAAAAATATATACATACTTATGTGTGGGTAAACATAGTACACATTGACATCTTTTTGAACCAGAAGTATATACAAAAAATACAATTTATTTTGGAGTAGAGCAAAACTGAAGACAACTATTCATCCAATTGAAGATACGGTTCATACTGTGAGCTATATACAGATCGATCAAAATATTTAGCTGAGGATCTATTTGCAAATATGCATTGCAAAATATCTATGATTTTTGAGATAATTGAAGATGAAGATATCACTGAAGAAGAGGCTGGATTGATCGACATGCCAGAAGATGCAAATGAATATTTGATTGAAGGCAATAATGGATTTATATATAGGCCACTTTCTCGCATAATGCCCGATATAAATGCAAATGGAAATGATGACTCTTCTGAGTATGATTCTGGGGGCATAACTGAATCGGAACTTGCTGAAATGATGAAACTCTTTGCCCCGAAAATGAAAATATAACCGAGCGTGATGACCAAAAGGAAACAACTGATAATACAACTACAGATAAACATTAATATAAACTTGATGAAATGATGCTATGAGCGTAGATTTAAGGAATAGATGTATCGAGTGATGTAATTATGAATATTGTTGAAGATTCCACTGATGAAGGATCAGCCGAATACTTAATTCGGTATGTTAATAGATGTATATTGATGAAATCGTTCAAGACACAACTTACAAAGTAAATTTACATAATTAAGATGAAATAAAACAATGCTCTGAATGCACATCCGAACAGAATATTCAGCAAAAACATGCCAATACAGTAAAATCATCTGCATGCGCATAAATATTCAGTTATAACATCGAGTCCTTATAAAGATTAATGTAAGTATATATATATTTATATTATAGATAATTAATAATATTTATTTCCATTCCATCCATTAGATGTTCAAAGTCATACATTGATGTAAACAGATCGTTGGATATAAATTGATTTAATGTAGTTGTCTCTTGTTTAACTGAATGACGATTTAAATTTATTGTTGCGTAATGGAGATAGTTACATGTTGTAACATGTTTATCCCTTAACTCAATCTATATACTAATGTAAGTTCAGTTTAAGAAATTTAAATTGTATTTTCAATATTGTTTCCTAATTTCTGCTGAATGACAGATAAAGATAATTATTGTAAATCATTTGTTGCTTGTTTTCGTTTTATGTAATTATCAGACAGTGTAATTTGGGTATCCAGTAACCGAAATATTGCATTAAGTACATCAACTAGTCGCATATGTATTGGTGATGATTTTTTGGTTGGATTTTGGTGTGCGCCCAAAAGTATGCCACATTGCATGCGGCCAGCGATTCTTATGTGCCATTTTCAATAAACAGACGCCGTTGCCGTTGCCGCTGTCTATCTCCCTTCTGCGATTTCGATTTGGATTTCGATTCTTTATGCTGCTGCTGCTGTTGTTGTTTTTGCAGGCTCTCCAAAACAATCAAATATGGAAATTTCGGACCAGCCAAAGCAGTTTAAAAGCGAACAGGCGAGGCGAGGCGAGCCGAGGCTTTTGCGGCACACACACTCAAATACACAAATACACAGATACACCAATACACCAATAGACAAATACAGGCACATAATCCACATATGCCCCCAATATGGATGACGCCGGCAATTGTCGTCTGTCCAATCTCGCCGCTGTCGTTGGCATATCCGACTGCGTTACCCAGCTACCAGCTACCAGCTACCAGTTGCCAGTTGCCAGTTGCCAGCCCCGCTAGCTGCATATATGTGCATATTTCTGGGTAAATTCCAATGGGTAGATAACTATTTTCGATTGCGCATTTCTGTTCGTTGAGGCGGAAATATTTCAATTGTGACGCTGACTTGTAATTTTTCATGAACACAAATAGAGTAAAGGGCGCTGCAGTGTGTGGAGGGTGGCAAAACGAGGGCTGTGTAGAGGGGAAGGTGAAGGCAGGCAGGCAGGACTAGGCAACTGACACTCTCAATGCATACACACGCATGCTGGGGGCAATTGTTGTAGTTGGCTTCTATTTGTATACCCTGAACCCATATAAATGGGTAAAAAGGGTATAATGAAGTTGTGCAAAAGTATGTAGCTGGCATATGGAAGTATCGCCGATCATATAAAGTATCATATTCTTGATCAGTATCAACAGCCGAGTCGATCTAGCCATGTCTGTCTGTCTGTATGAACAATCAGATATCAGAGACTATAAGAGCTAGAGACTTTATATTTGGAACATAAGTTCTCCTAATCCCGGGACAGTACAAGTTTATTTCATTTTTTCGATAACTCTTACCGTTGAAAAATTATCGATACATTTCGACTTCAGACTAGCGTTTTTGGGCCAGAACTTAAAAGTTATAAGATCTAGAGGCCCCAAATTTGGCATGTATAATCTCGAAAAGCATACACATGTAACAAATATTTCACTTTTTTGAAGGTATGACCTTGCAATTCGGTTTGGGCAAACATTTTACTCAATAAGATTGGACAATAAACATAGAAGTCGTTTAAGGTTTACCTTTCCATAGTGAGGAGCTCAGTGTAGAAGCTTACTAGCTGCTTACACTGCTTGCACTGCTTGCAGCATGTGAGTGCTTGCATGTATGTACACTGATAGGTTAGTATGAGTGGATGTAAGAGCTGGGCATCAGGGTATCTCCTAGTCAAGCACTCCCGACTAGAGCACTCTTACTTGTTTTTATATTTTATTTTTTTTGGCTCATCACTGCAAGTGTATTTACACAGTGCTTATGTGTGTGTGTGCGAGTGTGTGTATATGTATATGAACAGCTTTTGTGTGCACAAACGCCAACAGCACACGCATAGGAACAAATGCAGTAAACCGCAAATGTTTGTTACTCCATTACGTTTGTTACAGTCCGCATGCGTGTCTGAATGTGTGTGTGTGTGTGTGTGTGTGTGTGTGTGTGTGTGTGTGTGTGTGTGTGTGTGTGTGGGGCGACTGTGTGTGGCAATCTGAGGCCATTCTGTTGGGCATAGGTTTTGTCTGCTCGCCACTGTAAAGGTTCCACAATTTCGCATCATATCTCAATTGCCCCAATTTTAGCGTATTTTAACCAATTGCCCATTGCATACTTCTAGCCGCATTTGCAAAATATTGAAGTGCCGTTACTCCTGAGAACTGTAACGAATTGTTGCTCTTTTTTCATTTTTATACTCTTTTCGAAGAAAATAGTATATTAAGTTTGTCCTGAAGTTTGTAACGCATAGAAGGAAGCGTCTGAGACCCCCAAAAGTTACTGCCAATATGCTTATAAAAACAAACCAAATTGATCTAGCCATGTCCGTCTGTCTGTCTGTCTGTCTGTCTGTCTGTCTGTCTGTCTGTCTGTCTGTCTGTCTGTCTGTCTGTATGTATGCAAACTAGTCCCTCAGTTTTTGAGCTATCGCGATGCAACTTTGCACAGACACTTATTATTCAAGGGGACAGCACATTGGTCGGAGCCGGCCGGATCGGACCACTATATCTTATAGCTGCCATACACCTCAAAGTCGGTTTTGGCCATAAATCCGATGTTTTCAAAGCAATTGCCTTAAATTTCCTTGTACACTTGAACATCCTTATAACTCATCGATGGGTAAAATCGCAAATCGATTGAGTCATAAACAGCGAAGATATGCGTCATTAAATATTTTGAAAAAACAGGTGCATATGAGCAAACAAAGTCAAGCACAAGAAAGCTTTTGATAGTCTGAGCAAACAAAGTCAAGCGCAAGAAAGCTTTTGATAGTCTGCTCTTCAAGCAATTTTGTCAGCGATCATCAAAACGGCTTGTGGCGTAGTGGGTAAAGTTGCGAACTGGTGAGCGAGAGGTCCCGGGTTCGAAACCAGCGGCGACTGGTCATTTATTTTCATTTTTTCTTATTCTTCTTTTCAAATATATAATAACTGTAATCAAATTCATTTGCTTTCAATGGCTTAGAACAAAAACAATGCCACGCGAAAAAACAAAAGCTCAGTATAAATCGAGTTTGTTAGCGATTCTTAAAACTGCTTGGTGTAAGCAGTACAAAGCAAAACAAGAAAGCTTTTGACAGTCTGCTCTTCAAGGGATTTTGTCAGCGATCATCAAAACGGCTTGTGGCGTAGTGGGTAAAGTTGCGAACTGGTGAGCGAGAGGTCCCGGGTTCGAAACCAGCGGCGACTGGTCATTTATTTTCATTTTTTCTTATTCTTCTTTTCAAATATATAATAGCTGTAGTCAAATTCATTTATTTTCAATTTCCTAAATTGTTTCTAATTTTTTTTTCATACATAAAGTAGCTTTAATAGAATAATTCAAAAGAAAAATTTAAATTCATTGGCAAAACCAATGCCACGCGAAAAAAATATGGATCTCAAATTCTGAATATAAGCTCTCGTATGTTCAGATTAAGTTTTATGACAATTCAATTTCCGACAGCAGCCTTGAAAGGTATAAGAGCAACAGGCACAAAATTTGGTATGTATATTATGTAATGTAGTTTTCACTTTTTGGAAAAACTGAAACTTGTATATTGTTCAATTCGGTAGCACTTATGAATGCTAAGGGACGCGTCCACGAGCTACGGATAGTGAAACGTCCCTGTTTACATGAATACCTTTATATATTTTATTTTATATGTAGGGGTATATGTATGCGACATTAATATCTGCGAATTAAATAAGCAGTCACGGAAAAATAGTAAAAATTGCTTTAAGGTTCGAAAAGAGTATTTGAATCTTCGGCACGCCGAAGATAATCCTTCTCCACTTGTT
>JAWNLL010000121.1:0-65212 GCA_035042425.1 Drosophila flavopinicola
TTTTTTGTGTTAATATATTTATTAAGTGTAGAACCAAAAAAAAAAAAAAAAAAAAAAAAAAAAATTTTTATAAATTTTATTAAAGCCGAACATCAAGCAGGTATGATGATTTTAGATGAAGGAGAAGGTCCTAGTGGCGTCCAATTGTTTTGGCAAAACCTTGTCGCTTAAGTCGCCTTAAAGGACGGGCAGGGAGTAGACCTCTTGCGAGTAGGCTGCGGTGTCTTAAACATATTTCGCTGTATCTACTTGTATGTCTTCCTATTTGCTCTTCAACTGTTTCCAATTTGAGATCTCTATGTAGTGTGGAGCCGCGTACGTACCAGGGACAGTTTGTTATCTGACGTAGTACCCTATTCTGTAGTACTTGTATGCTTTTGTAGTTTGATTTGGCAGCAATTCCCCAAATCTGCACTCCATACAGCCATATCGGTATAATACAGTGTACATATACTGCTCTTTTGCATCTCAGCGGCAAGGTGCAAAAAAAAAAAAAAAAACACCGCAGCTGTATCAGTCTGTGACGACATTTTTTTAATGTAGCTTTGATGTGAGGCCCAAAGGTAAGGCGCTTGTCCAAGGTGATGCCGAGATACTTCGCTTGAGTCGGCTGCTCCAGGGTAACTCCCTCAGCTGGATTGGAGGGGGGTGCATTAGCTTTTTGAGGGTGAAACATGGGTTTGTTGTTTTCTGTGGGTTAATCTTCAAATTCCACCGTTTGCACCAAGCTGCAAGGGTATCGAGATATCCCTGTAGTCCATTGCTGGCTTCTACGCAACTTTTGGAGTTATAAATAACTGCGATGTCATCTGCATATGTCGCAATAATAGCCTTAGACGGAGCTTCCATATGTTGAGAGGTAGGGCTGGGTATGTCTGAAGTGTACAAGGAATAGAGCAGCGGACCCAGAACACTGCCTGGCGGCACTCCTGCTCTCATTGTATAAGTTGACGAGTATGTTCCTCTTACCTTGACCTTGAACTCACGTCCATCCAAGTATGACCTTAAAAGGCCATAGTATGGTGCAGGTAAAAGGTTTTTTACTTTGCATAGTAGACCATCGTGCCACACCCTATCGAACGCTTGCTGCATGTCAATGAAGACAGCGTTTGAGAACTCTAGGTCGTCAAAAGCCTGCATGATGTGCTTCACCAATCTGTGGACTTGTTCTACAGTGCCGTGTCCTTCTCGAAAGCCAAATTGGTGAACCGGCAAGATATTACGTTGGCTTATAATGGAAGTAATCCGATTGGCAATAGTCCTCTCCCATAATTTAGATAGGGAGGGTAAAAGACTTATTGGCCGATACGACTCAGGATCAGCTTCTGGTTTCCCTGGCTTGTGAATCATCAGAATCGCTGCTAATTTCCATTGCTTTGGAAACACTTGGAGCCTGACAATAGCATTAAAAATTAATACTATGTAGAGGAGCGCTCTTATAGGCAAGGCCTTCAACGTAGCATTACAAATCCTATAAAAAAAAAAAAAAAAAAAAAAAAGCAATGATTGGATCGCCTCAGTTATTTCTTCAATCCTTATAGGGCTGATAGGCAGGGACATCTGTAGTGGGGTCTGTAGATTCTGTTGGGTCTCCCTAGTCTGTTCTGTAGTAGCAAACTCATGTGGAGTGAAGCGAGCTTCTAGATGGTAACCGAAAGCATTAGCCTGTTCCCCTTCGTTTTTAGCAAGCTCACCACTAGGACATCGGACAGGAACCTGTCTAAAGGGTTGTCGTTTAAGCGATTTTGTGCATTTCCATAACGAGTAGTTTGCATCGACGGTGTAGTCCATGGAAGCCAGTTTTTGCTCGAAGAAATCACTTCTGAGTTCCCTTAAGAGGTTACGTAGTTGTTTTGCTGCACGGTTCCACAAAAAACTCGGTCCCAAGGATCTTGAGATCGAATGGCTCTTCGTCGGAGGCACCTCTTTGTTCTGATGAGCTCTTTAGCCTCCCTCGTAAGAACAATGGCATAATGAATGGGACGTGACTCAGGATAAGGCGGCGTTGAGGCAGTAGCAGCTGTATATATACTTTCGGTTAGAAAATCAACGGCGTTTTCAATGTCTTCACTAGAGTCCAGAGTAGAATTTAATTGAATGGAGCATTCAAGATGTTGTTTGAAAGCCATGATATCTGTACGGTTGTTAAAAAAAAAAAAAAAAAAAAAAAAATAAGAACCATCTGTTTGCAAATTAACAACAAGGGCTACATGGTCAGAATCTAAGTCCCAGTTTTGGCAGATAGTTGCTTGAGAGTCAGGTATCCCATGGTGTAAAGCGAAATCAATGCAACTAGGTGTGTGAGTTGACACATATGGGTATCTAGTAGGTGATCCTGTTGCAAGAATATTAGCTCCTCTGGCTGTAATAGCTTCGGCTAGTTCACGGCCCCTGGGTGAATTGTATATGTCTCCCCACAGCCAATGTCGCGCGTTCCAGTCTCCACCAACCAGATACCTTTGGCCGCAAGAAGCAAGTATGTCACTGAAGTGTCTTTCTTCAATTCTATTTCTTGGTGGGCAGTATATGGCACTAAACTCCATGTCTCCCAACCCAGTGGCAACTTTTATTGAAGACATTTGTATGGTTTTCTTTTCAATGATTCTTTGTGGAAAATGGCTGAGAGAGCTCCTCACGAATACCGCCGCTCCTCCGCTGCCGTGATTGTGACGTGATGGCTTGTATGCTGGATAGAAGGTATACCCGTATATTTTGACTGTTTCCCCTCGGTTTAGTCTGATCTCGTTTAAGAGAAGTATGTCGACGTTGTTGTTGTGCGCGAAGAGCTCAACTTCTCTGGCTTTACCTGTAATGCCATTGACATTCCAGATAAGGATCTTGAGTGAATTCATTGTGAGGCCGAGGCGTTGTTCTGGAGCTGATGAGCCGATGTAGCCCCAGTCCATTGCTTTACCAAGTTGGCCATTTCATGAGACCATACTTTCTAGCCGTTCTAGTCGTTGACTGTTTTGCTTGTTTTGTTGTTGTTGTTCTCGTTGCTGCTCCTGAAGCCACAAGAGGAATTGCTGCTGCTGTAGTTGCAGCTGTTGTTGCCATTTCAAAAATTGCTGTTGCTGTTGTTCCAGTAGTGACTGAATGTCAACTGGATGATGTTCCTGCGTAATATTTTGTTTTGTTTTTGGTAACTGTAAATGCTCTTGAAGATTATGAAGACGGCGCTGGGCAGGTGCATTGCCGTTTCTTACTATTGAGGCATAGGAATTGTCTCCGGTATTAACTCTAGGAGAGCTAGGTATTTGGTGTGCTTGTTGCTGTCGAGCGGGTTGTTGCTGCTGCTGTTTTTGCTGTGGATGTTGCTGCTTTTCTTGATTTCTATCCCTTCTAATCTGACTAGACGGTAACTTGTAAGACTGTCGTTTCATTGAAAAACCCGTTGATCGCCGAAGATAGTCTTGGTACCACTGGCATCCTTTGTAGCTTGCCATATGATTTCCTCCACAGTGCATACAGGTAGGCTGTTCATCTTGGGAACGTGCGCATAGCTTGGTGAGATGATCTTCGCCACATCGTGCACATTGAGGATGACGACGGCAGTATTTGGCTGTGTGACCGTATTCCTGGCATCGTATGCATTGTGCAATTTCAGATGTCTTGCGCATCCTTTCTATCCTCACTTTTTGTCTACAAAGAGTTTTGATATCATATATTTCCCTCATTTTTGGGCATGGCCTTACATTAATGAAGAATATATTGAGTTTTTCATCTTTGTTTGTCCTTGATCTTGGGTTATGTATCTGCAGAGCATCAAAGCCATATTTTTTAAAATTGGCAATAATTTCGTTGTTTAAAGGGCTATGGTGGAGCCCCTTAACTACTATTCTGTGAGGTTTCTCTTCTTTCAATTGGTATGTATGGAACTCAATACCAATACTATCAAAATGACTAACAATAGCTCTATAAGTGTCACTGTCTTTGGGAAATATTCTGGCTGTTTCTCCTTGGTTGACTTTGACTGACACGTTGTCTGGACTGGTGACCTCCATAATGAGTTCAAAGAGATCATTAAGGTTAGTAATACTCACAACTATTTGCGGTGGTTTTGGGGTACCGTTAAGCTGATTTTTAGTATTAGATACGTTATGTTGTGGGTTGTCTGCTGCGTCTATTGCATCATTAGTGATATTCGGATGAGCATCAGAGGAGCTAGTAGGGCCTTCATTTGACTCTCTAGAAATTTCGTCAACATGGCTTTCACTGTTTACATCCGTGTCCATGTCTAGCAATGCAAACCTGTTGCTAGAGTTAGCCATGTTAGCTGATGTTAAGTCCAGTTTAAATTCTTTGCTCGACCTCTTAAAGCTACTATTGGGAGATAAAGGTTTCCTCCTCTTATTTTTCAAATTTCGTTGGGCAGTCACCAATTTTGTAGCAGCTCCACTTATGTGCAACAGTGAGTCAATTTTTGCAGCTCCACTGAGAGTTGGAGGTGCAATGTTTGAGAAGCATTGTGAGTGCTGCAAGCTCCATGGTTGTTCATGCTTCCGCTAGTTGGCACTGCTGCCGTGGTGTATATTGAATTACTAGTAGCACTAGTAGATGTTAGTGTGTTGTCCACTACACCGGGTATATTCTCATCAACTCGGCTAATAGAGCTCTGATTCTAAATTTCCAAATGGAATATTTTCACCATCAAAAGGCTTTATGTTGCGCTTTGCCTTTTCCATCCTACTTTTCACAAACACGCACAGCTATGTATGTATATGAATGCAGGTATACGCAAGTGGATTTCACAGCTGAGCGTAATTTCACAACAAAATGTAATTTCACAAATAAACGAAATTTCACAGATCTTTCTTTACTAGGCATGGACTGGGCCCATAACCTGTTGAAAACTAAGATTCTAATATTGTGAAATTAATAAACACTTTATATGTTTTATTTGTTTGGCTCTATATTTCAATCAATTGAGCTTCTTTTCAAATCGCAACACCGACACCACATCTACACGGTTTCAAGTACAAGACAAAAGAGAACGAAGACACGTCAAGTGTGACCAAACTATGTGTTTGTATAAATACTTAATATGGTATTCTTTAATGGTATTTTTGTAAGTTTGAATAGGGATATTCCAACAACATGTTATCGATTTGCCAAAATTTTTGCCGATCATAAGAGGGGTGACAAGAAGTGTATCTTCCAAATTTTGGTGACTCTAGCTCTAAAACTGTGGAAGATATAAATTTTGGCGATTTTTGGGGGCGAGAGGGGGCGTGGCCCGAAAATTTGTTGGCCGCATCTTTAGAGGACTTGGCCTGAAGTCTACCCTCAAAGTTTGGTGGCCCTAGCTCTTAAACTGTGCGAGATATTGGTTTCCGTGTTTCGTGGGGGCGGGGTGGCTGGGGTCGTTCTAGTGGGCGTGGTCGGAAAATCCAGAACGCAATCTTTTGGGCTGGTCAGCCCAGTAAATCCCAGTGGGCGTGGCATAAATTTGGAACAAACTTGATCTGAAGCAGATAGCTATAATCATAACACAAAAGATTTCAAGAGTCTATCTAATATCGTTTCGGAAATACGTGCGTTCAGTCCAGACAGACGGACAGACGGACGGCCTGACGGACAAAATCCGAAAAAGACCAATAATGTCTATGAGTACCTTCGGTATCAGAGTATAAAAACCTTGCCGTTATTGCCACCAAAATAGGATTTAAGCGTGGTCAATTTATGTTTCAACCCAAAAACTACCCAAAACACAATACTTGGCAGTACAAATGTGGATTTTATGCAACACCAAATAATCAAACACTCCCCCACAGAGTCCTAACACAAACCCCATCAAGAATCTATAGTCATATCTTAAGCTAAAAGCAAGAGGGAACTATATTACATTAAAAGTAGTTTTAAAGCAGGTGCTGCAGGATGAATGGTCCAAAATAGGTCCCGAATATTGCCGTAAATTGTTGAAATCGATGCCAAGACGCTTGGATATATGTGACAGCAAGGGACACAAAAAAATAAAAGCTCAAGCTGCCTTACCTAAATTTTCGTAAAACAAGTTTAGGCTCTTAAACGGTACGAGTTATCGATAAAATTAAATAAACTTGATCTGTCGCGGGATTACGAGACCTTATATGCCAAATACGAAGTCTCTAGCTCTTGTAGTCTCTGATATCTGTGTGTTCATACAGACAGACAGACGGACAGACAGACGGACATGGCTAAATCGACTCGACTGTTGATACTGATCAAGATTATATACACTTTATATGGTCGGAGATGCTTCCTTATGCCTGTTACATACTTTTGCATTTTCAATGGGTTCAGGGTATAAAAATGAAAATAATTATTGGTCGCCGCTAGGAATTGAACCAGCACCTTTCGTTTGCGAGGGCGCCACTATATCCCTTTACGCCACAAGCAGTTTTGATGATCGATGACAAAATGCCTTGAAGAGCAGACTGTCAAAAGTTTTCTTGCGCTTGGGTTTGTTTGCTCATATGCACCTGTTTTTCAAAATATTTACTGACGCATATCTTCGCTGTTTTCTACTCAATCGATTTGCGATTTTACTCATTGATGAGCTATAAGGATGTTCAAGTGTACAAGGAAGTTTAAGGCAATAGCCTTGAAAACATCGGATTTATGGCCAAAACCGACTTAGAGTTGTATGGCAGCTATAAGATATAGTGATCCGAACCGGCCGGTACCGACCAATGTGCTGTTTCTTTGAATAATAAGTATCTGTGCAATATTTTATCGCGACAGCTTTGAAAACATGGGACTTATGACCAAAACCGACTTCAAGTTGTATGGCCGCTATACGATATAGTTGTCCGATCCGGCCGGCTCCGACCAATGTGCTGTCCTTTTTGAATAAGAAGTGTCTGTGCAAAGCTGCATCGCGATAGCTCAAAACCTGAGGGAGTAGTTTGCATGCATTTTCTAGTTTGGTTGCTCTATTTTGATAACTGTTAAAAGTTTTCCAATTTTTTCTGTTGCATTGCGTTTTGTAAACATCATTCTATGAATAGACTACGATAAAATATTAAAAAGTATTTGCTAAGATGGTGAAATACTTGGGTTCCTGCTCCATATGCTAAGCAACGAATACTTTAGTGAGCCACTGTAGAATCACCTGCGTTTACAGATCCTGCCTACATCGAGTTAAAAGCTAGGATAGAGGCGAATACTGATAAATTTGTATATATTCGCACCGAACATCTTTTAGGAAATGCAGCGCAAGAATCTGATAGTTGGAAATTATGTGTTCCAGAAATATTACGCAAATCAGTAATACGTCAAGCGCATGATAGTGTTGTATCATCACACGGAGGTATGCAAAATGGCCAGGGTTGTCTAAGAAAGTACGAGAATATGTGCGAAACTGTGAAGTGTGTAAAGAAACAAAAGCACCCAATGGAACATTGCGTCCACCGATGGGTGAACAGAGCGTGTCCTGTAGACCATTACAACGACTCTACATTAACATGTTAGGTGCGTATCCCCGTAGTAAAAACGGACATATTGGTCTACTTATTGTTATTGACCATTTTAGTCGGTATCATTGGCTCTGTCCCTTAAAAAAATTCACTACAGCCGCGATAATTGAGTTTTTGTGGCAACGTATTTTTTCAGAATATGGAGTTCCTGAGTCGATTATAAGTGATAATGGATCTCAATTCAAATCCAACAAATTTGAAGCATTATTAACAAAACTCGGCAATGCAATGAGGTCGACAGAGTAAATCGATCCTTGATTGCTGCAATACGTTCCTATCTTAGATTAGATCAAACGGAATGGGCTCAGCAGCTGTGTAGTATCTCTTCTGCGTTACGCTCTTCTCTGCATAATCGATCGGTTGTTCTCCGTATAAAGCGTTATTTGGGTCGAACATGATTAACCACGGAGAGGACTACAAGTTGCTCAACAGATTATCATTGTTAGAAGAATCACCCATATTGCAGCGATCCGATCAATTTCCCTTACTAAGGCAGCACATAACGAAAAATAGTCGAACGGCGTGTGCACGAAATGCTGTTCAGTACAATCTTCGGTCTACCGTATCCTTTAAGGAAGGTCAAGAAGTGTTTAAGAGAAATTTTCAGCCAAGTAATTTTAGTCAAAACTTCAATAAGAAGCTGGACCTCTTTTTACCAAATGTCGGGTAAACGGAAAATGGGAAATGCATATTACAAACTAGAAACTCCTGCAAGTTATGAACTCGGAACTTACTCACGCCAAGGATATAAAGAGCTAATTACCGCTAATCGTGCCTCGTGAAGCTCGTTAGATTATCGGATGGTGTAATGGACCCATACGCAAGTTAAAAATTAAGTTATTACGAAAATTTATATTTCTCTAACCCTTGCCAAAATGCAGTGGCAGCCACCAAACTTAAGCCTGAGTTGATTAGTGATATCGATCTAGACCGAGGTGAGTAAGCACTCTAGTTGCTTCGAGATCTTCGTCACCGAGTACTTGCGTTCTCTCTAATTGAGGTCGTCAACGAGCTTGCTTAAGAGCTGGTACTCCAAAAGTTTAAGGTAACTTTGCGTAACCTCGTGGTTCTTCAACCAAAAATTTAATCTTAACTTTTCTCAACCATCGCGGCCAAAAACTTGTTGAATAAAAACCCAAACGGATAAAACGAACGCTAAGAATCGGCTGAGGTAAATATTTTAGATTTCCATGTAATTTGCATGGAAAAGCAAAAATGTGGAAATCTAAATTGCCCGACTAAGAAATACATTGAACGCAGATTGCTAAATTGCAAATATGAAGTCTCTAGCTCTTATAGTCTCTGATATCTGCGTGTTAATATAGACGGACAGACAGACGGAAGGACGGACGGACAGACAGACGGACATGGCTAGAATCGTCTCGGCTGTTGCTACTGATCAAGAATATATATACTTTACATGGTCAGATATGCTTTATTATGCCTGTTACATACTTTCGCACAAAACCATTAGACCCTTTTTACCCATTTTTAATAGGTTCAGGGTATGAAAACCAAAACAGTCTAAATTGTGATCCTAGCCAGTGTACGAAAAGCGCACGCCAAGTAAAAATGCTCTAGTGGGGATTGCCCGACTAGGAGATACCCTGAACCCAGTCCTCATATTCATTCAAACTAACCATACATATAAACACACACATGCTGAAAGCAGTACAAGCAGTGCCAGCGGTGTAAGCATTTAGCTTGCTGCTGCATTGAGCCCCACACTATGGAAAGTTAAATCGTAAACAACTTCTGTGTTTATTGTCCGATCTTATTGAAAATTTTTGCGTTTTTGGACTTTTGGGGGGATATCAAAATATTTGTTACATGCGTATGCTATTCAGGATTATATATACCAAATTTGGTTCCTCTAGCTCTTATAACTTTCCAGTTATGGCCCAAAAGCACTGATCTAAAATTTAAATTTATCGATCACTTTTGAACGCGACGAGTTATCGATAAATTTAAGCAAATTTGATCTGTCCCGGGACTACGAGAACATATATTCCAAATATGATGTCCTAGCTCTTATAGTCTCAGATATCCGCGTGTTCATACAGACAGACGGGCAGACACACGACTGATCAAGAATATACATACAGTGAATCACTAAAGTATTGATTGCTAAGCATATGGCGCATAAACCCAAGTATTTCACCATCTTAGCAACTACTTTTTTATATTTTTTTCACTGCATTCGTAGAATGATGTTTACGAAAGACAATGCAAAAGACAAAATTGGAAAACGCTTAACAGTTATCAAAATAGAGCAACACAACGGAAAAAAACGCATATTTTCATGTCACAAAAGTATTCATCGCTCTTATATATATTTACTTATGTTACGAAAATTTAGGTAATGCAGTTTAAGCTATTATTTTTTTTTGTGTCCCTTGCTGTCTCATATACCCTCCAAGCGTCTTGACATCGATTCCACCCATCAAGAATCTATAGTCATATCTTAAGCTAAAAGTTAGATAGAACCATATTTCTTCAAAAGTAGTCTTAAAGCAGGTGCAGCAGGATGAATGGTCCAAAATAGGTCCCGAATATTGCCGTAAATTGGTGGAATCGATGTCAAGACGCTTGGAGGGTATATGAGACAGCAAGGGACACAAAAAAAAATAATAGCTTAAACTGCATTACCTAAATTTTCGTAACATAAGTAAATATATATAAGAGCGATGAATACTGTGTGACATGAAAATATGCGTTTTTTTCCGTTGTGTTGCTCTATTTTGATAACTGTTAAACGTTTTCCAATTTTTTCTTTTGCATTGTCTTTCGTAAACATCATTCTACGAATGCTGTAAAAAAAAATATAGAAAAGTAGATGCTAAGATGGTGAAATACTTGGGTTTATGCTCAATATGCTTTATATGGTCGGAGACACTTCCTTATGTCTGTTACATACTTACACAAATTCAATATACCCTTTTTACCCATTTTTAATGGGTTCAGGGTATAAAAAGTGGAAAGCGGAAAATTAAAACATTGTGGGGCTCGCGACGCGAAAAATTAAATAAATTAAATTTAAATAAATCGCGCCGGTCGTGCAAATTTCTTCAGTTGTTCTGCCATCATCGTTTGAAATGCCAAGGGAAGTAGCATCGGAAATCCAGAGTCCGGAACAGCAGGTACTGTGCTGAAAAATTGAAAGCCCAATTAAAACAAATTGGCATTAGTTGAGCTAATAAAGCCGACGCTTTCAATATTTGGCACATATGTGAAGTAGTTGAGCATTATTCATATTATATTGCATATAAACCGCTTTGGAGATCGATTTATGCACAGCGAATGTTAAATCACTTAGAATTATTCATTTCTATTTCGCTTTCATTTCGCTCAGTCGCTGTCGTTGCCCCCTCTTTTCCCTCACTCGCAATCACTGTAAATTCTGCAGTGCTCGAGACCAAGCGCTTGTATATAAGATAAATATATACGTACATACATACGCACGTACATACGCAAGCCACCTGCAGCTGCAGTCCGCTAGTTTCGTTTCGTTTTGTGCTTAGCGGTGGCTGTGTATTTGTTGTTGTACGCATTTTCGTTTGTGCGCTTAGGTCAAGAGACGCTCGCTACCCTACATTGTTGGTCGTGCATATTAGTTTTTGAAGTCGTTTAGCAATTATTGCGTGTGCTTCATATTAGTAACTTTTGAATTTTATAACAATTGCTATATAGTATAAATTCGATTTTGATTTTAAATTAATAAGTAAAATGTCGAACTTAGCATAAATATGGCAACCAAGAAAACTTTTGATGATTCAAAAAAGAAACGCAATATGTGCATTAAAAGCATATTGCGTTTAAATGACTAAATTATAAAAGGTAAACTAAACCTAGAATCTACAGAATTGGAATGTAGATTAGAAATGCTGGCCTCGCATATAGAAACAGCTTTAAAATATCAGACTCGAGTAGAATCTTTTGATCCAGACGATGAATATCGTTTCGAGCTGGAAGAGATTTGTATAACGACGAAAGCTCGTTTAAAGTCAGTTATAAATAATCTAAGCCCTGCAACGCCTGCAGGCATTCCCGTTCCAGCTCCGCGCACTCGTCTTTAGGTACCGTTAGAGCATTCCAAGTCACCGAGGACAATTATCTAAAAGCTTTGGCAAGTCTAAAAAGAGTTTACGACAATGAATGTCTAATATTCAATGAGAATATTTCAGCTCTTTTTAGCTTGCCAAAGATAGCGCAGCCCTCTGCTGCAGCTTTGCGATCGATGATTGACACTGTCTCCGCAATATATGGTTCGCTACTCTCGATAGGTGATGATAAAAAGATTTCAAACGCAATTCTTATTCATCTCGTTATGAACAAAGTTGACCAAATGACCAGGCGAAAATGGGAGGATCAACTCGATTATGCAACCATTCCATTATGGAGTGATTGTGAAACAGCCTTAAATAGTAGATATCAGCACCTTTGTGCCGAGGATTCTGAAAAAATACCGTCCGATAACTCCAAGTCCGAGTCCAAGGCTGTTTCCAAAAATAATAATCGATGTACATTTTCGTGTTCTGTGGCTGGTGTTAGAAGCAATCAGATGACCCCAAAATGTTTGTACTGCAATTCCGAAGGCCACTCGATAGTAATTTGCTCAGCATATGCCGCACTATCAGTCCAGCAGCGGTTCGAGTTCGCTAAGGCGGCTCCATTATGCATAAATTTCCTTCGGAAGGGTCACACTGTTGCCAGTTCACATATCACACTGCTGCATAGATACGCTGCCGTTTCTAACACTCGAGCGTTACCACCACCCCTTGACTCCGCACAGGATCAACCATCAACCTCACATGCTATGCATGCGAATGTATCTGATAGTGTGATCCTAGCTACAGTAGTCGTTAGCGTCAAAACGAGAAGTGGCGAATTCGTTTTGGCCAGAGCTTTGCTTGATTCTAGATCACAAATTTTGTAACCGACGAGCTAGCACAACGATTGCAACTGCGTAGAGAAGAGGCGAGTATCAGTTTGCTTGGTATTGCACAATGCAATACGCAAGTAAATAAGAAGATACATACAGTGGTGAAGTCGCGTGTCAATTGCAGTGACTTCTCACTAGACATGTGGATTTTGAAGACTATCTCTGGGTACCAGCCTGACCACACGGTCAATGTCAGTGGTTGGAAAATCCCTGAGAACCTGCAATTGGCTGATCCATACTTCCATAAGCCACAGAAGATCGACATGCTCATCGGAGCTGAGACGTTCTTTGAACTTCTCTCTGTTGGTCAAATTAAACAAGGTCCGAATTGTCCGATTCTGCAAAAAACACTTGTGGGTTGGATCGTGTCAGGGCGCTACACGCCTACAGGACCCAAGAAGGCCCATGTTGTCAATCTTAGTTGTCGGGAAGAAGCATTTACCTCGATAGACAACACTTTGCAGAAATTCTGGTCATTGGAAGAATTACATTCCCCCAAAAAAGTATTTACAGTAGAACAGCAGTTATGCGAGAGCCACTTTCCAGATAATTTGGAAATATTGCCGTCAGGTCGATTTAAAGTAAGATTGCCCTTTAAATCAGATCCCGATCAGCTTGGTAACTCTTTTGAGGTTGCTAAGCGGTGGTTTTTGTCGCTTGAAAAACGCTTATCCCGAGATTCCGAGCTTAAGCGTATGTACTTGGAATTCATGGAAGAATATGTTTCATTGGGTCATATGTCTGAAATAGACAGCCAGATTCCAAGTACTCCACACTACTTCATTCCGCATCAGTGTGTCTTAAGATCACAGAGCACTTCGACGAAGCTACGCGTTGTTTTCGATGCATCTTGTAAGAGTTCGTCTCAAGTTGCGTTAAATGAACTTCTTATGGTTGGACCGACCATTCAAGATGAGCTATATTCGACTCTGCTTCGATTTAGATTGCACAAGTATGCATTGACGGCTGACATCAAAAAGATGTACAGGCAGGTCATGGTGCACGAAGCAGATCGAGATTTCCAGCTCGTAGTGTGGAGGAAAAACCCTTTCGACTCTTTGAGGTCCTTCAGGCTAAACACCGTAACTTACGGCACTGCGCCTGCCCCCTTCTTGGCAATACGGTGTTTAACAAAGCTAAGTGAGATGTTTGAATCATCACACCCAAAAGCTGCAGACGTTATCAGGCACGACTTTTATGTCGATGATTTATTAACTGGTGCTGCATGCGTCGAGAACCTTCAGTCGATTAAGTCTGAAGTATCGCAAATTCTATTAAGCGCAGGTTTTGAACTAACCAAATGGTTTCAAACTATCCTGAGTTCTCCGCAACAAACGCAGCCAAGCCGATAACGATCTCAGAGTCGGACACAACCAAAACACTTGGCGTGCTGTGGTTGCCAACTGAAGACGTCTTCCAATTTAAGTTAGACGATTCATTCATGGGTCTTCGAGCGACAAAATGGAACATTCTCTCGGTGACATCGCGGTTATTCGACCCGCTTGGCCTCTTAAGCCCTCTGATTATCAAGGTAAGGATCTGGCTCCAAAAGCTCTGGCTTCAAAAGCTAGACTGGGATGAATCGATCCCTTTGAGCTTGGACCACTCGTGGCAGCAGCTGAAATCGACTTTGATTCAGCTGCAACGAATAAAGGTACCACGATATGTATTTACTGAGCCAACTACACCGATCGAGATACATGGTTTCGCCGACGCTTCAATAAGAGCGTTTGGCGCATGCGTATATATACGCAGCCAGACTGCAGAAGGTTGTCGCATTTCGATGTTGACTTCCAAATCAAAAGTAGCCCCCCTCAAGACGAAGACTCTTCCTAGACTTGAGTTGTGTGCGGCTCACCTTCTCGCAGATCTCTGTCACCGAATCAGAAATCTTATAAGATTACCTATTGAACGGACTGTTCTTTGGTCTGATTCTGAAGTCACACTTCATTGGATTAAATCCCATCCTTCGACGATGGCAACATTTGTGTCGAATCGTGTGGCTGAAATCCAAGAGTGGACAGAGAACGCTGAATGGCGGCATGTACCAACAAAGCAGAACCCAGCAGATATCGTTTCAAGAGGGTGCGATGTTGACGAGTTGCTCTCGTCAATTTGGTTCGATGGGCCTTCATTTTTGAAGGAACCAAGAGAATCATGGCCGGTTAACCAACATCTAATTACAGATCAGATGCGTACGTTTGAGGTACGTAAAACAGCTGTTGGACTGGCGGCTATGGTATACCGACCAGATCTCTTGGAAACTATCGATAGTTTTTCTTCGCATGCTAGACTGCTGAGAGTGTTCGCTTATGTGTTCCGATTTATTAAAAAATGCAAAGGCAAATCAATAAAATTTGAAAGTATTCCTACGGCACTCGAAAGAAAAGAAGCTTTTGAGAAAATAGTTGAAGTCATCCAACGAGTTGAGTTTAAAGATGACATAGATCGAGTTCGAAAGGGCACGCGTGTAGGCCACAGCCTACAGCGTCTCAATCCATTCATACATGAGTACAATGGATCTTGGTGCTCTTTTTCGTTGTTGAGAGTGGGGGGACGACTTGCAAACGCTCCTATTTCAAATGAAGCTAAGTTTCCGATGCTCCTTACTAAAAGCTCGCAATTCGCTAGAAGCTACATCCGGTACCTGCACTTGACAAATTGTCATGCTGACCCTAGAGCACTCGTGAGTCTTGTTCGTGAGCGACTTTTGTTAGTTAACGCTCAAGAGGTCTATCGTCAGACAGTGAGATCATGCATTCGTTGCTTTAAATGCAAGCCTCGTCTGCTAACCCAAATAATGGGAAATTTGCCAGCAGATCGACTCCGAGCGCTCCGCCCATTTTCTATTTGTGGCGTCGACTTTTGTGGCCCAATTAGCACAACCTTTAGAATGCGTGGAAAGCCAACGTATAAGTCGTATATCGCACTATTTGTTTGCTTCGCCTCCAAAGCGGTTCACTTAGAACTAGTATCCGACTTATCTACTAACACATTTTTAATGGCTTTTCAAAGGTTCGTCGGCCGTCGAGGAGTCCCACAGACCGTCCATTGCGACAACGCGACGAATTTCGTGGGAGCAAGTCGCCAGTTCCAGGAGTTGCGAGCTCAAATCGAGGAGGAGGCGGATGCAATTCGCGAATTCGCATCAAAAAGCGGATGCCAATTTAATGAAGCCCACAGCGCTTCATGGGGGCCGGTGTTGGCGCACTTCGGCGCGGTTCTATAAATTAGGTTTAGGGCGAAGCGAGAGCGCAATAAAGCTTTCGTTGATCGTTCAGAGAGCGAATTCGCCTCGCTTCGCCACCATAGCGTAGCATAGGCTTAAGAAAATACATGAAGTCAGTTGTCGAATTAATTAAAACCTAAAGCACGCACCATTTGTCGCACGTCTTTAAAACGCCACAAAACCCCTTTTTTAAAACTATAATTTATATAAATTAATATAAATTTTCAGGAGGTAAACGTTGAACGACCAAATCTCACAAAAGATGACGGCAAGTGCGAAGAGATTTTTAAAAAGGAAACATATTAATATGGATATTGAAAATATGTTGTCCCTCTGGCATTTAAATATAGCCAATTAAAATTAGGTGGATCAGAATTTCAGGCTAAAAGAAGGTTTATTGCGTTTAAACTACAATACTCGCAATTTATGATTGCCCATCCTGAAAATCTAGTGTCCAAATATTATTTACCGCACCACTGCGTAATTAAGCCTGACAGTACAACAACTAGAGTGAGAGTGGTGTTCGATGCTTCATGTAAAACATCCACCAACATATCACTTAACGATATATTATATACTGGGCCAAGATTACAAGACGACCTTTTCAACATTATGCTTAGATTCCGAAAGCATAGATATGCCATATCAGCTGATATTGAAAAGATGTACAGGCAAATCTGGGTGCAAAAGGAGCAACTAGATGCCGGGTACAGACCATTTTGCGATTAAATGTAACTGGGAATGCAAGAACAAAGCAATAAAAATAAATGTTTTGTCCGACATTTCAAAATTATTCGATCCATTAGGTTTGGTCAATCCGGTGACGGTCAGTACAAAGGTGATAATGCATGAGCTCTGGAAATCAAAATTTGACTGGGATGAGGAAATAACTGGTGATATTGTTCTAGCATGGGAAAAACTTAAATAAGAATTACCAATGCTAAATAAGATAACGATGCCAAGAAAGATGATCGGTAATGATGCGTGCAAAATATAACTTCATGGGTTTTGTGACGCATCGATGAAAGCATATGGGGCGGTGGTCTACATTAAGACTATTAGAATTAAAGGAGAATACCTTATAAATTTAGCAGAATCAAAATCAAGAGTTGCCCCAACAAAAATTGTATCTCTCCCTAGATTAGAATTATGTGCTGCGACGCTACTTTCATAGACAGTATGAAAAGGAACGTAGATGAAATACATATATAATCAGATTCAAAAATCGTACTTTGCTGGCTTAAGCTTGACCCATCAACACTCAAAACCTATGTATCACACACAGTTAACTGGCAAGTTAACTCAAATGTGTCAAATTTGAAATACGTAGACACAAAAGAAACCCAGCTGACATAATATTTGGAGGAGCACATCCCAAAGATCTCATAGGCAAAGATCCCAAAGATCTCGTAGGTCCTCATTTTTTTAAATCTGGTAGCTACAGGGTAAATGATAAAAAAAAATGATAAAAAAATTTAAATAGGTGATACCCCAGAGGTAACAAGTAAGAGTGCTCTAGTCGGGAGTGCCCCACTAGGAGATACCCTGAACCCAGTCCTTACATTCATACTAATCTATCAATGTGTATACACACATGTAATGGAAAGTAAAATCTTAAATAACTTCTGTGTTTATTGTCCGATCTTTCTGAAATTAGGATTGAAATTAGGATGAAATTTAGGACATAACATTGGCTATAAAATGTTTGAAAGAACCAAATTGCAAGGTCATAGCTTCAAAAATGGGGTTTTTCAACTTTTGGGGGGACTGGGGGTGGTATCCAAAAGTGAAATATTTGTAATATGTGTATGATATTCGAGATTATACATGCTCAATTTGGGGTTTTATAACTTTCAAGTTATGGCCAAAGAACAATGGTCTGAAGTCCATAACTTTTGAACAGGACGAGGTATCGATAAAATAAAATAATAAAAATAAACTTGTACTGTCCCTGGACTACGAGAGCTTATATTCCAAAAATGAAGTCTCCAGCTCTTATAATATCTGCTATCTGCGTGTTCATACAGACGGACAGACAGACAGACGGAAAGACAGACGGACATGGCTAGATCGACTCGGCTGTTGATACTGATCAAGAATATATGTACTTTATATGGTCGGAGATGCTTCCTTATGCCTGTTACATACTTTTGCACAAAACCATAATACACTTTTTAAATATTTTTAACGGATTCAGGGCATAAAAAGGAATGTAAAAGTATTGAAGGTTACAAACGAGTCAGGGAATATTCTTCTCTTTATAGCCAAGTGTAAAAAAACACACAATAAAAACTGTGTTGAATATAGGAAAATCGCTTTACAACTAATTTTAAGAACGGTACAAAAAAATCATTTTCTGGACGAGTATAAGTTGCTTAAAGTGGGAAAAGACTTAACGGGAAAATCGAATATAAAGTCGCTTACGCCAATCCTAGACCAATATGGATTAATAAGGGTCGGGGGTAGAATTCAAAACTCCAATCTATGCTTTGAAGCAAAGCAACCTTATTTTATTACCATATGGAGATGGGTGGTACATTTACATGTAGGTCCCCAAGGATTGTTAGCTATAGTTGGACAGAAATTTTGGCCACTGAGAAGGAAACAGTTGACGTCGCAAGTAGTAAAACAGTGCTACCGATGCTTTAAGGCGCAACCGAGACCGATTCATCAATTAATGGGCAATTTACCGAAGAATCGAGTAATACTGACAAGACCATTTTTGAATGTAGGAATACTCTTCTTGGGACCAATAATGATTCACCATAAGATTTGGGGTAAAAAAATAAATAAATCGTATGTGTGCGTATTTGTGTGTTTTGCTGCTAAGGCTGTACATTTGGGAGTCGCCTCCGATAAGACATCGGCGGCATTCATAGGGGCATTGAAGCAATTCATAGGACGACGTAGCTGTCCAGAACAAATTTATAGCGACAACGGCTTAAATTTCATTGATGCAGCTAATGCCTTGAACGAGGTTTATGGGTTGTTCCAGAAAGAAAGCCATGAGTTAAGTGTTAGCCATTTCTGTGCACAACAACAAATTGAATGCGTTAACATACCGGCGAAAGCTCCTCATGTCAAATCCGTGAAGAAGCATTTTGATAGAGTTAGCGAAGGTACAATGACATATGAAGAATTAGCGACACTAATGACACAAATAGAAGCTATTAAACTCAAGGCCATTAACGGCATTATCCGACAATCCAAATGATTTACAAGTGCTTACTCCGGCGCATTTCGTAATAGGCGGAACTTGGATGACGCTATTATATTCAAAAACTAACAAAAGGTACAAAGGACTGCGTGACCACTGGAAAACGGTTCAGTATAATTGTGAGGAGTTTTGGAAACGTTGGTCCATTGAGTACTTGTTCGAGTTACAGAAAAGGTACAAATGGAGTAACGCAAAAGAGAACCTGACGCCAGGAACGTTAGTGTTGTTTAAAGAAGAACATTTGACTCAAGCTGCTTGGCGAAGGGGCGGGGTGAAAAAGCCTATTAGTGGAAAAGATGGGCTTTGCAGAATGATAGAGGCAAGGACCAGCACTGGAGTGTCTTTAAGATCGACACACAACGTTTGCCTATTTCCTATAGAGAATAATGATGAAGCAAATATTGTATCTGCCAATGCAGTATTTAAACATGAAACTGACAAAAATGAAAAGTCAATACGAAGTGCTATTATTGAGCACAAGCAAACAAGTGAGAACGTTGCAGTCGGCAGGAGCCGGGGGCGTGTTCAATCTTAAGAGGGGGTGACCAGAAGTCTATTTTCCAAATTTTTTGATTTTAGCTCTAAAACTGTAGAAGATATAAGCTTCCGCGATTTTTGAGGGCGGGAGGGGACGTAGCCCCAAAATTTTTTGCTGATCTTTAGAGCACTCGGCCAGAAGTCTACCCTCAATGTTTGGTGGCCCTAAAGTCCAAATTTGGGGACTGTAGCTTCAAAATTGCGGGAAATATACACGTGTTATTGAATTGTGCATTCATGTATATCGATTTTCGCGATTACGGGGGCGGGAGTGGGCGTGGTCGAAATTTTTCTGTGATCTGTAGAGAACGCCACCAGTAATATATATTCCAAATATGGTGACTTTAGCTCTAAAACTGCGGGAGATATAAGCATTTCAAATTAAATTTGGAGGGGGCCGGTGGGCGTAATAATGTTCGTGGCATTTAACATAGGACCCATTTTTTTCGGGAGGTCACCAGTAATATACCTACCAATTTCGATTACTCTGGCTTAAAAATTGTTATTCACGTCTAGTCGATTTGTGATTTGAGGTGTATCGACATGTTATCGATTTGCCAGCCACCCAGTGGGCGTGGCAAAAATTTGAAACAAGCTTGATCTGAAGCAGATGGCTATAATCATCACACAACAGATTTCAAGAGTCTATCTAATATCGTTTCAGAAATACGTGCGTTCATCCAGACAGACAGACGGACGGCCTGACGGACATCCGACAAAACCAATATAATATGAGTACCTTCGGTACTAGAGTATTAAAAATAAAAAGCAATAAGTCGCAGCTGGGATTAGAACCATGCTCTCCCGTTTTTCAGTGCAGCACTCTAATACTTACGTCATCAAGCAGTTTTGAAATGCGCTGACAAACTCGATTATACTGATCTTTTCTTTTGCGTTGTATGTGTAATGACCAGTCGCCGCTGAGTTTCGTAGCCGCGAGCTCTCGCTTGACAGCGCCACTTTACCCTTTCCACAAGCAGTTTTGATGATCTATGACAAAATCCCTTGAAGAGCAGACTGTCAAAAGCTAACTTGTTTTGTTTTCCTGCAACCTGCAACTCTCGTTTGTCAACTACTTACACCAAGCCGTTTTGAAATGCGCTAACAAACTCGATCAGATGATCGTTTTATTTCGCGCTGTATAGTTTTTGTTTTAAGCCATTGGAAGCAAATTAATTAAATTACAGTTATATATACATAAAGGAAGAAAAAGAAAAAAGTATTAAATTAATAATCAGTCGCCGTCGAGACTCGAACTTGCGAAACTCGCGTTCGTTAGCGCGGCTCTTTACGCCTTACGCCACAAACCGTTTTGATGATCGATGACAAAATCCCTTGAAGAGCAGACTGTCAAAAGCTTACTTGCGCTTGGGTTTGTTTGCTCATATGCACCTGAACGCAATGTGCTGTTTCTTTGAATAATAAGTATCTGTGCAAAGTTTTATCGCGATAGCTTTGAAAACATGAGATTTATGACCAAAACCGACTTCAAGTTGTATGGCAGCTATAAGATATAGTGGTTTGATCCGGCCGGCTCCGACCAATGTGCTGTCCCCTTTAATAAGAAGTGTCTGTGCAAAGTTGCATCGCGATAACTCAAAAACTGAGGGACTAGTTTGCATACATACAGACAGACGGAAATGGCTAGATCAATTAGTTTTGTTTTTCTAAGCATACTGTCAGTAACTTTTGGGGGTCTCAGACGCTTCCTTCTATGCACAAACTTAATAGACTATTTTCTTCGAAAAGAGTATAAATATTATTGCTGGTATTTGACTAGTGATCGAGTGTGTCATTTTATGGTTGTATGTGCTGTTATTTTGTCTTCAATGTCGTCAGCTGTGTTTATGATTCGAAATTTTTCGTTTAAAGTTTTATGTAATCTTTCTACATCTGATATTCCGGTTTTACTTATAGTTATTATAATTTTAACAAATTCCTTTTCGAACCATTGTCGAATTGCTAAACTCATAAATGATGACTCTTTGTCCGGTTTTCCCATGTCATTAAAAAGTTTTAAAAGTGCTCTCTTAGTTTCTAACCAGTCTCTTCGTTTTACTGCTATTAATGTTGCGAATTTTGTGTATATGTCGATACATGACAAATATGTTTGGTTTTTATACCCTGAACCCATTAAAAATGGGTAAAAATGGTATGATGAAGTTGTGCAAAGGTATGTAACAGGCATAAGGAAGCATCTCTGACCATATAAAGTATATATATTCTCGATCAGTATCAACAGCCGAGTCGATTTAGCCATGTCCGTCTGTCTGTCCGTCTGTATGAACACGCGAATATCAGAGACTACAAGAGCAAGAGATTTCATATTTGAAATATAAGGTCTCGTAGTGCAGGGGACAGATCAAGCTTATTTCATTTTATCGATAACTCGTCCTGTTCAAAAGTTATCGATAAATTTCAAAGTTATAAGAGCAAGGCCGCAAATTTGGCATGTATAATCTTGAATAGCATACACTTGTAACAAATATTTCACTTTCTGGATACAGCCTCCCAATCCCCCTAAAAGTAAAAAAAACGCATTTGTGAAGGTACGATCTTTAAATTTGATTTGGTCACACATTTTATTGCCAAATGAATGCCCAATAAGATCGGACAATAAACACAGAAGTTGCTTAAGACTTAACTTTCCATAGTGTGGGGCTCAGTGAAGAAGCAAGCTGACTGCTTATACTGATTGCAGCATAAACACAGAAGTTGCTTAAGACTTAACTTTTCATAGTGTGGGGCTAACTGCTTAAACTGCTTGCAGCATGTGTGTGCTTGCATGTATGTACGCTGATAGGTTAGTATGAAAAAATTTAAGGACTGGTTCAGGGTATCTCCTAGTCGGGAACTCCCGACTAGAGCACTCTTACTTGTTAATTATACCAAAGTCAATTACATATATTTCTCTAATTGTTAATGATTCTGGTGTTACTTCAAAAGGTAACTCTGTATTTCTGTTTATACTCTTTTCGAAGAAAATAGTATATTAAGTTTGTCCTGAAGTTTGTAACGCATAGAAGCAAGCGTCGGAGACCCCCAAAAGTTACTGCCAGTATGCTTAGAATGACAATACAAATTGATCTAGCCATGTCCGTCTGTCTGTCTGTCTGTCTGTCTGTCTGTCTGTCTGTCTGTCTGTCTGTCTGTCTGTCTGTCTGTCTGTCTGTCTGTCTGTCTGTATGTATGCAAACTAGTCCCTCAGTTTTTGAGCTATCGCGATAAAACTTTGCACAGACACTTATTATTCCAGGGGACAGCACATTGGTCGGAGCCGGCCGGATCGGACCACTATATCTTATAGCTGCCATACAACTCGAAGTCGGTTTTGGCCATATATCCCATGTTTTTTAATCTATCGCGATGAAACTTTGCACTGATATTTATTATGCAAAGAGACATCACATTGGTTTGGAGCCGGCTGGATCGGATCACTATATCTTATAGCTGCCATACAACTCGAAGTCGGTTTAGGCCATATATCCCATGTTTTTAAAGCTATCGCGATACAACTTTGCACAGATACTTATTATTCAAAGAGACATCATATTGGTTGGAGCCGGCCGGATCGGATAACTATATCTTATAGCTGCTATACAACTGGCAATGAATTAAATATTCTTGGAACAAAAAAAAAAAATGTTACGCGACAAAACGATTTTGTACAGCTTATGAAATTTCAGTGGTGCAGTTAGCGGAGTGAAAATTGCCTATAGGTTCGAAAAGAGTATAAAATCTTCGGCACGCCGAAGATAATCCTTCCCCACTTGTTTTTATTACAAATATCGCATTCGTAATTATATTTTGAATAATTTCTGAAAATCTAAGGTAATAATAGTTTTGTTTGAATTATATTTCTACTTTGTTAATACCTGAATGTAGTTTATCAATATGTAATTTTAATATAGTGTCTTTCATTTCCGTTAAGAAAATTTGAGATTTTGTGGTATTTGCCCCTGATTTGATTAACCAAATGTGTTCGCGTTGGAATATGGCGAAATCAGTCTCGTCTTTCATGTACATGACACTATTGCGTGTGCTAATTAAATGAATTATTATGTTCTTTGCTTTTTCGGGTGTCATTTGCCCATATTCGATTGTAATTCGGGTTTTGGTAAAGAAGTGAGTCTCGGTTTGATGATCATGGTTTGATTTTTCAACTTCATTTGTCTGTCAAAATAATTTAATGGTTTTTCAGGTAATTGTATGCAAACTTGATTATATTCTTGTGTACTGTGCACTGTAGCTTAAGTTGTGCAATTGTCTTTTCGAGATGTATTATCTACAATCATTATTTCTTCTGAATTTAACAGTATTCGTGTTAGAGCATCTGCTACATGATTATACTCTATTCGAAGAAAATACTATATTCACTTTGTGCAGCAGTATGAAATGCATAGAAGGAAGCGTCGGAGACCCCCGAAACATACTGCCAGTATGCTTAGAATGACAAAACAAATTGATCTAGCCATGTCCATTTGTATGTATGCAAACTAGTCCCTCAGTTTTTGAGCTATCGCGGTGCACCTTTGCACAGACACTTATTATTCAAAAGGGATATCACATTGGTCGGTGCCGTCCGGATCGGACCACCATATCTTAAAGCTGTCATACAACTATAAGTCGGTTTTGGCCATAAATCCGATGTTTTCAAAGCAATTGCTTTAAGCTTCCTTGTACACTTAAACATCCTTATAACTCATCAATGAGTAAAATCGCAAATCAATTGAGTTATAAACAGCGAAGATATGCGTCAATAAGTATTTTGAAAAACAAGTGAATATAAGTAAACAAACCCAAGCGCAAGTAAGCTTTTGACAGTCTGCTCTTCAAGGCATTTTGTCATCGATCATCAAAACGGTTTGTGGCGTAAGGGGCAAAGTGACGCCCTGGCAAACGAAAGGTCTTGGGTTCGTTCTCAGCGGCGACTGATCATTTATTTCAATTTTTTTCTTAATCTTCCTTTCAAATATAAAACAACTGTAATCAAATTAATTTGCTTCCAATGTCTTAGAACAAAAACAATGCCACGCGAAAATACAATCAGTAGAATCGAGCTTGTCAGCGGTTTTTAAAATTGCTTGGTGTAAGAAGTGCTGCGCTGACAAACGCGAGTTGCAGGTTGCAGTCTGCTCTTTAAGGGATTTTGTCATCGATCATCAAAACGGTTTGTGGCGTAAGGGATAAAGTGACTCTCTGACATTTGCTACCAATGTCTTAGAACAAAAACAAAGTGGGGAAGGATTATCTTCGGCGTGCCGAAGATTCTATACTCTTTTCGAACCTTTAGGCAATTTTCACTCCGCTAACTGCACCACTGAAATTTCATAAGCTGTACAAAATCGTTTTGTCGCGTAACATTTTTTTTTTTGTTCCAAGAATATTTAATTCATTGCCAGTTGTATAGCAGCTATAAGATATAGTTATCCGATCCGGCCGGCTCCAACCAATATGATGTCTCTTTGAATAATAAGTATCTGTGCAAAGTTGTATCGCGATAGCTTTAAAAACATGGGATATATGGCCTAAACCGACTTCGAGTTGTATGGCAGCTATAAGATATAGTGATCCGATCCAGCCGGCTCCAAACCAATGTGATGTCTCTTTGCATAATAAATATCAGTGCAAAGTTTCATCGCGATAGATTAAAAAACATGGGATATATGGCCAAAACCGACTTCGAGTTGTATGGCAGCTATAAGATATAGTGGTCCGATCCGGCCGGCTCCGACCAATGTGCTGTCCCCTGGAATAATAAGTGTCTGTGCAAAGTTTTATCGCGATAGCTCAAAAACTGAGGGACTAGTTTGCATACATACAGACAGACAGACAGACAGACAGACAGACAGACAGACAGACAGACAGACAGACAGACAGACAGACAGACAGACAGACAGACAGACAGACAGACAGACGGACATGGCTAGATCAATTTGTATTGTCATTCTAAGCATACTGGCAGTAACTTTTGGGGGTCTCCGACGCTTGCTTCTATGCGTTACAAACTTCAGGACAAACTTAATATACTATTTTCTTCGAAAAGAGTATAACAAGTAAGAGTGCTCTAGTCGGGAGTGCCCGACTAGGAGATACCCTGAACCCAGTCCTTACAATCATTCGTACTACTCTAAACACACACATGCTGCAGTACAAGCAGTACAAGCAGTGCAAGCGGTTTAAGCAGTTAGCTTGCTTTTCACCGAGCCCCACACAATGGAAAGTTAAATCTTAAATAACTTATATGTTTATTGTCCGATCTTATTGAAATGTTTGGGGCAAACAATTGTCAATAATTTGTGTGACCAAACCAAATTGCAAGGTCGTACCTTCAAAAATTAGTTTTTTGAACTTTTGGGGGGTTTGGGGGGTGGTATCCAAAATGTGAAATATTTGTTACATGTGTATGCTATTCGAGATTATACATCCCAAATCTATGTCCTCTAGCTCTTATAACTTTTAAGTTAAGGCCCAAAAACGCTAGTCTGAAATCGAAATTTATCGATAACATTTAAACGGGACGAGTTATCGATAAAATGAAACAAACTTGTACTGTCCCAGAACTACGAGAACTTATATTCTAAATATGAAGTCTCTAGCTCTTAAAGTCTCTGATATCTGCGTGTTCATACAGACGGACAGACAGATGGACAGACGGACATGGCTAGATCGACTCGGCTGTTGATACTGATCAATAATATATATACTTTATATGGTCGGAGATGCTTCCTTATTCCTGTTACATACTTTTGCACAACTCCAGAATACTCTTTTCGAAGAAAATAATATATTAAGTTTGTGCTGAAGTTTGTAATGCATAGAAGGAAGCGTCTGAGACCCCCAAAAGTTACTGCCAGTATGCTTAGAATGGCCAAGCAAATTTATCTAGACTTGTCCGTCTGTCTGTCTGTATGTATGCAAACTAGTCCCTCAGTTTTTGAGCTATCGCGATGCAACTTTGCGCAGACACTTATTATTCAAGGGGACAGCACATTGGTCGGGGCCGGCCGGATCGGACCACTATATCTTATAGCTGCCATACACCTCAAAGTCGGTTTTGGCCATAAATCCGATGTTTTCAAAGCAATTGCCTTAAATTTCCTTGTACACTTGAACATCCTTATAACTCATCAATGGGTAAAATCGCAAATCGATTGAGTCATAAACAGCGAAGATATGCGTCATTAAATATTTTGAAAAAACAGGTGCATATAAGCAAACAAAGTCAAGCGCAAGAAAGCTTTTGATAGTCTGCTCTCCAAGGTATTTTGTCATCGATCTTCAAAACGGTTTGTGGCGTAAGGCGTAAAGAGCCGCGCTAACGAACGCAGGTTTCGCCAAGTTCGAGCCTCGGCGGCGACTGATTGTTAATTTATTACTTTTTCTTTTCTTCCTTTCAAATATATAACTGTAATCAAATTAATTTGCTTCCAATGGCTTAGAACAAAAACAATGCCACGCGAAAAAACAAATGCTGACAAACGCGAGTTGCAGGTTGCAGGAAAACAAAACAAGGAAATTTGTAACAGTCGGCTCTTCAAGCAATTTTGTCAGCAATCATCAAAACGGCTTGTGGCGTACGGAGTAAAGTTGCGAACTGGTGAGCGAGAGGTCCAGGGTTCAAGTGCCAGCGGCGACTTTAGTCATTTATTTTCATTTTTTCTATTCTTCTTTTCAAATATATAATAACTGTAATCAAATTCATTTGCTTTCAATGGCTTAGAACAAAAACAATGCCACGCGAAAAACAAAAGCTCAGTATAAATCGAGTTTGTCAGAGATGTAAGCAGTAAACAGCAAAACAAGAAAGCTTTTGACAGTCTGCTCTTCAAGGGATTTTGTCAGCGATCATCAAAACGGCTTCTGGCGTAAGGGGTAAAGTTGCGAACTGGTGAGCGAGAGGTCCTGGGTTCAAGTGCCAGCGGCGACTGGTCATTTATTTTCATTTTTTCTTATTCTTTTTTCAAATATATAATAGCTGTAATCAAATTCATTTATTTTCAATTTCCTAAATTGTTTCTAATTTTATTTTTTCATACGTAAAGTAGCTTTAATGGAATAATTCAAAAGAAAAATTTAAATTCATTGGCAAAACCAATGCCACGCGAAAAAAATATGGATCTCAAATTCTGTATATAAGCTCTCGTATGTTCAGATTAAGTTTTATGACAATTCAATTTCCGACAGCGGCCTTGAAAGGTATAAGAGCAACAGGCACAAAATTTGGTATGTATGTATATTGTAGTATACATATGTAATGTAGTTTTGACTTTTTGGAAAAACTGAAACTTGTTTATTGTTCAATTCGGTAGCACTTATGAATGCTAAGGGACGCGTCCACGAGCTGCGGATAGTGAAACGTCCCTGTTTACATGAATACCTTTATATATTTTATTTTATATGTAGGGGTATATGTATGCGACATTAATATCTGCGAATTAAATAAGCAGTCTCGGAAAAATAGTGAAAATTGCTTAAAGGTTCGAAAAGAGTATTTAATCTTCGGCACGCCGAAGATAATCCTTCTCCACTTGTTTTCTTTTAAATATATAACTGTAATCAAATTAATTTGCTTCCAATGGCTTAGAACAAAAACTATACAACACGAAATAAAACGATCATCTGATCGAGTTTGTTAGCGCATTTCAAAACGGCTTGGTGTAAGTAGTTGACAAACGAGAGTTGCAGGTTGCAGAAAAACAAAACAAGTTAGCTTTTGACAGTCTGCTCTTCAAGGGATTTTGTCATAGATCATCAAAACTGCTTGTGGCGTAAGGGGTAAAGTGGCGCTGTCAAACGAGAGCTCGCGGCTACGAAAAAAAAGATCAGTATAATCGAGTTTGTCAGCGCATTTAAAAACTGCTTGGTGGCGTAAGTATTAGAGTGCTGCACTGAAAAACGGGAGACCATGGTTTTAATCCCAGCTGCGACTTTTTGCTTTTTATTTTTAATACTCTAGTACCGAAGGTACTCATATTATATTGGTTTTGTCGGATGTCCGTCAGGCCGTCCGTCTGTCTGTCTGGATGAACGCACGTATTTCTGAAACGATATTAGATAGACTCTTGAAATCTGTTGTGTTATGATTATAGCCATTTGCTTCAGATCAAGCTTGTTTCAAATTTATGCCACGCCCACTGGGTGGCTGGCAAATCGATAACATGTCGATACACCTCAAATCACAAATCGACTAGACGTGAATATCTCCCACAATTTTTAAGCTAGAGTAATCGAAATTGGTAGGTATATTACTGGTGACCTCCCGAAAAAAATGGGTCCTAGGTTAAATGCCACGCCCATTATTACGCCCACCGGCCCCCCTCCAAAATTAATTTGAAATGCTTATATCTCCCGCAGTTTTAGAGCTAAGGTCACCATATTTGGAATATATATTACTGGTGGCGTTCTCTACAGATCACAGAAAAATTTCGACCACGCCCACTCCCGCCGCCGTAATCGCAAAAATCGATATACATGAATGCACAATTCAATAACACGTGTATATTTCCCGCAATTTTGAAGGTACAGTCCCCAAATTTGGACTTTAGGGCCACCAAACATTGAGGGTAGACTTCTGGCCGAGTGCTCTAAAGATCGGCAAAAAATTTTGGGGCTACGTCCCCTCCCGCCCTCAAAAATCGCGGAAGCTTATATCTTCTACAGTTTTAGAGCTAAAATCAAAAAATTTGGAAAATAGACTTCTGGTCACCCCCTCTTAAGATTGAACACGCCCCCTCCCGTCCCCAAAAACTTGGAAGGCAGATATTTGGTCACCCATATACCAGCAAAAATGTTCTGTTCACTTGCTTTCAGATGTTCTTACAATGGTATCAGAGTATTACGCAGTCGGCTCCTGCCGACTGCAACGTTCTCACTTGTTTGCTTGTGCTCAATAATAGCACTTCGTATTGACTTTTCATTTTTGTCAGTTTCATGTTTAAGTACTGCATTGGCAGATACAATATTTGCTTCATCATTATTCTCTATAGGAAATAGGCAAACGTTGTGTGTCGATCTTAAAGACACTCCAGTGCTGGTCCTTGCCTCTATCATTCTGCAAAGCCCATCTTTTCCACTAATAAGCTTTTTCACCCCGCCCCTTCGCCAAGCAGCTTGAGTCAAATGTTCTTCTTTAAACAACACTAACGTTCCTGGCGTCAGGTTCTCTTTTGCGTTACTCCATTTGTACCTTTTCTGTAACTCGGACAAGTACTCAATGGACCAACGTTTCCAAAACTCCTCACAATTATACTGAACCGTTTTCCAGTGGTCACGCAGTCCTTTGTAACTTTTGTTACTTTTTGAATATAATAGCGTCATCCAAGTTCCGCCTATTACGAAATGCGCCGGAGTAAGCACTTGTAAATCATTTGGATTGTCGGATAATGCCGTTAATGGCCTTGAGTTTAATAGCTTCTATTTGTGTCATTAGTGTCGCTAATTCTTCATATGTCATTGTTCCTTCGCTAACTCTATCAAAATGCTTCTTCACGGATTTGACATGAGGAGCTTTCGCCGGTATGTTAACGCATTCAATTTGTTGTTGTGCACAGAAATGGCTAACACTTAACTCATGGCTTTCTTTCTGGAACAACCCATAAACCTCGTTCAAGGCATTAGCTGCATCAATGAAATTTAAGCCGTTGTCGCTATAAATTTGTTCTGGACAGCTACGTCGTCCTATGAATTGCTTTAATGCCCCTATGAATGCCGCCGATGTCTTATCGGAGGCGACTCCCAAATGTACAGCCTTAGCAGCAAAACACACAAATACGCACACATACGATTTATTTATTTTTTTACCCCAAATCTTATGGTGAATCATTATTGGTCCCAAGAAGAGTATTCCTACATTCAAATATGGTCTTGTCAGTATTACTCGATTCTTCGGTAAATTGCCCATTAATTGATGAATCGGTCTCGGTTGCGCCTTAAAGCATCGGTAGCACTGTTTTACTACTTGCGACGTCAACTGTTTCCTTCTCAGTGGCCAAAATTTCTGTCCAACTATAGCTAACAATCCTTGGGGACCTACATGTAAGTGCTTCTTGTGTAGGTACTATATTAACAGTTTTACCCACCCATCTCCATATGGTAATAAAATAAGGTTGCTTTGCTTCAAAGCATAGATTGGAGCTTTGAATTCTACCCCCAACCCTTATTAATCCATATTGGTCTAGGATTGGCGTAAGCGACTTTATGGTCGATTTTCCCGGTAAGTCTTTTCCCACTTTAAGCAACTTATACTCGTCCAGAAAATGATTTTTTTGTACCGTTCTTAAAATTAGTTGTAAAGCGATTTTCCTATATTCAACACAGTTTTTATTGTGTGTTTTTTTACACTTGGCTATAAAGAGAAGAATATTCGCTGACTCGTTTGTAACCTTCAATACTTTTACATTCCTTTTTATGCCCTGAATCCGTTAAAAATATTTAAAAAGTGTATTATGGTTTTGTGCAAAAGTATGTAACAGGCATAAGGAAGCATCTCCGACCATATAAAGTACATATATTCTTGATCAGTATCAACAGCCGAGTCGATCTAGCCATGTAGGGGTAAAGTGGCGCTGTCAAACGAGAGCTCGCGGCTACGTAAAAAAAGATCAGTATAATCGAGTTTGTCAGCGCATTTCAAAACTGCTTGGTGGCGTAAGTATTAGAGTGCTGCACTGAAAAACGGGAGAGCATGGTTCTAATCCCAGCTGCGACTTATTGCTTTTTATTTTTTATACTCTGATACCGCAGGTACTCATAGTATATTGGTTTCGTCGGATGCCCGTCAGGCCGTCCGTCTGTATGTCTGGATGAACGCACGTATTTCCGAAACGATATTAGATTGGCTCTTGAAATCTTTTGTGTTATGATTATAGCTATCTGCTTCAGATCGAGTTTGTTCCAAATTTATGCCACACCCATTGGGAGGCTGGTAAATCGATAACATGTTGATACACCTCAAATCACAAATCGATTAAACGTGAATATCTCCCACAATTTTGTAGCTAGAGTAATCGAAGTTGGTAGGTATATTGCTGGTGACCTCCCGAAAAAAAAAATGGATGCTAGGTTTATCGGCCACGCCCATTATTACGCCCACCAGTCCCCCGCCAAAATGAATTTGAAATGCTTATATCTCCCGCAGTTTTGGAGCTAAGGCCACCATAATTGGAATATATATTACTGGTGACGTCCTCTACAGATCACAGAAAAATTTCGACCACGCCCACTCCCGCCCCCGTAATCGCAAAAATCGATATACATGAATGCACAATTCGATAACACGTGTATGTTCCCCGCAATTTTGAAGCTAGAGTCCCCAAATTGGGAAATTATACTAGGGCTGACCAGCCCAAAAGATTCCGTACCGGATTTTCCGGCCACGCCCACTATAACGCCCCCCAGCGCTATAGTCACCAAATTTGTAAGATAGACTTCTGGTCACCCCCTCTTAAGATCGACCACGCCCACTTCCGCTCCCAAAAACTTGGAAGGCCGATTTCTGGTCGTATTTGTCAAACTGCAATTTCAAATACCTCGCGTGATGAATCGATGTGTTCTTCAAGCTAAGTTGAAAACACAACAATGTCATCCAAGTAGACTAAGCAATGTTAGTTTGCTTAATCTTTGAGTATATTATTCATACGTCTTTGGAAAGTTGCTGGAGCATGTTTCAAGCCAAAGGGCATCCGGGTATATTCGTAATAACTGGTCGTTCTTAAAAAAGCTGTTATATTTATTGAAGATTTATTCTATCTGATGAAATCCCCTTGCGAAATCGATAGTTGTAAAATAATGACATCTACCTAGTTTTTCTAGTATTTCTTCCATAGTTGGAATCGGAAACTTGTCATTTACTGTTATTTCGTTTAGTCCTCTGTAATCGATTACTATTCTGAATTTCTTTTTTCCTGAAGCGTCTGTTTTTCTGGTACAATCCAAATTGGACTGCAATAAATTGGACTGCAATAAGGTGAATCACTTTCTCTTATTTTTCCTTGCTGTAACATTTCGTTTATTCGATTAGTAACACCATTTTCAAAGGAATATGGGTAACTATAAGGCTTTTTATAAATCGGGTCCTTATGGACAGACCGTATTTTATGCTTTATTTCATTAGCAAATGTAAGTTTTCGCTTTCATGGTATTTTATATCTTGGTATTAAATTATTACCTGTTTTAAAATTTTTTGTTCTTCTTTATTCAAATGGTCAAGTCTATGCTCATTTAATTCTTCAATGTAATTTTCGACTGCATAATGAAATTCTGAAATAATTTTTCTTTTGATTTAAGTTATATTAAGTTATAAAATTCTATCTGAGTTTTTGCTGTTATTAATATCTGGTCCTAAAGTGGTATTCTGATGGATGAGACTATTTTCATTTAAACTTATTATTCTTTCTTGATAATGCATTGTTAATTAAATTAAAAATTTCTGAGAATTTATGAATGTAAAATATTTGCTCTATGTTGAAAAGTTTATACGGTTGTACTTTTATGTATTTCTATACCCTGAGCCCATTAAAAATGGATAAAACGGGTATTATGGGTTTGTGCAAAAGCATGTAACCGACATAAGGAAGCCTCTCCGACCATATAAAGTATATATTTTCTTGATCAGTATCAACAGCCGAGTCGATCTAGCCATTTTCGTCTATATAAACACGCTGATATCAGAGACTTTAAGAGCCAGAGACTTCAAATTTGGAATATAAGTTCTCGTACGGGACAGAGTGGCTTATTTCATTTTATCGATAACTCGTCCTGTTCAAACGTTATAGATCAATTTCGATTTTAGACCAGTGTTTCTTGGCCATAACTTGAAAGTTATAAGAGCTAGCACCAAATTTGGTAGGTAAAGTCTCGAATAGCATACACACCTAACAAATTTTTCAATTTTTTAATACCAGTATTTTTCAAGGTATGACCTTGCCATTTGGTTTGATGACCCCTTTTATATCCAATGTTATGTCATGAATTATATAAAGATCGGACACTAAACACAGAAGTTATTTAAGATTTACCTTTGCATAGTGTGGGTCCTTGAGAAGAAGTTAGCCTGCTTAAACTGCTTGCAGTATCTGTGTGTTTCTATGGATGTGCATTGATTGGTAAGTATGAATGGATGCAAGGACTGGGTTCCGGGTATCTCCTAGTCGGGCACTCCCGACTAGAGCACACTTACTTGTTCTAAGTGTACTATTCCATCCATAGTATGTACTGTTACCGGTTGCATAAGATCTGGTAAATTTCAGACATTTTCACTAATAAGATTTATACTGGACCCTGTGTCTATGGCAATTACATTTTTTACTGTTAATTGTTATTATTATGCATTGTTTTCCCTGGACGCAACCATGAGCTGTTGGCCACAATTACTTTCTCTTTGTCTTTTGATTGGTACATTAATTCTTTCGGAAGGACCGCTACAATGATTCATTGGATTTATTTGCTGGTTTTGTTGTACATTTTGCTTCAACTGATTATACATTTGTGGACTATTATTATATTATTTTCAAAGAAAATAGTATAATTAAGTTTGTGCTGCAGTTTGTAACGCATAGGAGGAAACGTCATAGACCCCCAAAAGTTACTGCCAGTATGCTTAGAAAAACAAAACAAATTGATCTAGCCATCTCCGTCTGTCTGTCTGTATGTACGCAAACTAGTCCCTCAGTTTTTGAGCTATCGCGATGGAACTTTGCACAGACACTTCTTATTCAAGGGACAGCACATTAGTCGGTGCCGGCTGGATCAAACCACTATATCTTATAGCTGCCATACAACTAAAAGTCGGTTTTGGCCATATATCCCATTTTTTTAAAGCTATCGCGATACAACTTTGCACAGATACTTATTATTTAAAGAGACATCACATTGGTATGAGCCGGCCCGATCGGATTACAATATCTTATAGCTGCAATACAACTGGCAATAAATTAAATATTCTTAGAAAAAATAAAAATAAATTTTACGCGACAAAACGATTTTTTACAGCATATGCAGTTGGCAGAGTGAAAATTACCTAAAGGTTCGAAAAGAGTATAGAATCTTCGGCACGCCGAAGATAGTCCTTTCCCACTTGTTATTATTGTTAAATTTGTTATAATCGAACTGATTCTTATTCATTTGTGGCCGATAATGTTGACTTTTATTATAATTGTTATAATTATGAAACCTATTATGATCAAACAGATTTTATCTTTGATTCTTTAGTATTTGTTGCTGATAATGAAGATTAGATGGAAAATTTTAATAAATAGGGTAAAAGTTTTGGTTTCTTTTAATGTTATTACAATTTTGAAATTTACGATTCGGTTCACTTTTCGTAAGGATTCTCAATTTGAAAATATCATATGTCACAAGTGTCATAAACAATCGGTCAGGTAATTTATTTTGTATGCACGCTTTAAAGGTTTTATGCATAGCTTCAGTATTCAATATTTTGCTATTATTATTATTTTCTAAATCTAACTTATTAATAATGAAAGATGATTTGTAGTCGAGTTATTCGCAGAACTTACGCTGATTTCCAGTGTAGTTGAAGTTGTGAAGACGTCTTAGCAGCTCTTCAATCGGCGTATGTGGCTTGTATTCGATGATCACCGCTTCCTTCAGGGATGTTCAATTGTTTGGTGACGCCAGTTGAATTGTTTTCAATGCTTTTCCAGAAATAAGTCCCTCTATGACACTGTAGATAATGCTTGTCTGCCTGCCGTCATCGGTCGAATATAGACAACAGATATATTCTACACGTCGCATAATGCTGTTGAGTTGGCCAGGTTGTACTTCAAATGGCTGGATCTGGTGGATCTGAGACAATAATTGTTCCAAGCAGGTTTGTGTTAACAGCACCATCTTTGTTGATTTTATTTGATAATATCCTCCTTTGTGATTTTTATCGAAGTATGGTTTGTGATTTTTTGCCGTTAAAAGGTAGGTCGTTGAATTTTTAAATTCACGGTTTTTATTTGTATACCCTGAACCCATTAAAAATGGGTAAAAAGGGTATTATTGTTTTGTGCAAAAGTATGTAACAGGCATAAGGAGGCATCTCCGACTGTATAAAGTATATATATTCTTGATCAGTATCAACAGCCGAGTCGATCTAGCCATGTCCGTCTGTCTATCCGTCTGTCTGTATGAACAGAGACTATCAGAGACTACAAGAGCTGCAGACTTCATATTTGGAATATAAGTTCTCCTAATCCCGGGACAGATCAAGTTTATTTCATTTTATCGATAACTCGTACCATTTAAAAGTTATCGATACATTTCGATTTTGTTTTCGATTTTGGGACATAACTTCAAAGTTATAAGAGCTAGAGGCCCCAAATTTTGCATGTATTATCTCGAATAGCAAACACATGTAGCAAATATTTCACTTTTTGGATACCACCCCCCAATTCTCCCAAATTTAAAAAAGTATTTTTGAATGTACGATCTTGCAATTTGGTTTGGTCACACATATTATTGACAGTTGGTTGCCCCAAAAATTTCAATGAGATCGGACAATAAACACAGAAGTTATTTAAGATTTAACTTTCCATTGTGTGGAGCTCAGCGAAAAAGCAAGCTAACTGCTTAAGCCTCTTGCACTGCTTGTACTGCAGCATGTGTGTGTTTAGATTAGTATGAATGATTGTAAGGACTGGGTTCAGGGTATCTCGTAGTCGGGCACTCCCGACTAGAGCACTCTTACTTTTTTTCTTTGTGTTATGGTATTTAAGATCCTTTTCTTGTTAAGCTATAATTTTTTCCCTTATCTGTTGTCTGTCGAGTTCTAATTGTTGTGGGTCATTTGTATTCTGATTCCCGAAAAGAATCTCTATTGGTTTCCCTTTTACTGTAGAATGCACTGATTGATTGTATAATTGTACTGCTTTGAAGATTAAGTCTTCAAAGTTTGCGATACCTTAATCTTTCTTAATACAGCGCATAATTTCGGTTAATGTTGAATGAAATCTTTCAACCTGTCCGTTGCTAGTAGATGTATATGGCGGCGTCGTGTAGACTGTTGCCTTCAGCTGATCTTGCAGCAGAAATTTGATGGATGAAGCGCTCAAAGCCTTTTCGTTATCCATGACCACTAATTTCGGTATACCGAAAGCTATCATGATTTCATGTAATGGGTGTTGTAGGTCTTCGGCTGCCTTTGATTTAAGTATTTTAATTTGGGTGTGTTTTGAGAATTTATCTATGGCAGTGAGTACTAGATTTTTTGCAGTTATAAACAAGTCTATATCATTCGCCCTGGATATGATGGGATTGGAGTTGTTTGGATTTCTCCACATGGTGGTCGTCTGTCGTATTTGGTTACTTTGCATGTTTCGCATGCTTTCGCGAGTGCTTCTTTCATACTTGGAAAGAAAAAATCTATTTAGGATCTGTATCTAGTTTTCTATGGGATTTCTATGTGCTCGAGTGTGTTCTTTTGTTAAAATGTCGTTTTGCTCGCTTTCGTCTGTCACGTCTACTACTTGTTTTTGTGTATATCGGACCTTATAAGAACGGAAATGAAGAGAGAAGATTTTTGGATTTTACCCATAATCGCTTCAGCGGTAAACAACCCGTTCACGATTTTTTGGTCGAGTCGTTTTTTTAAGATTTCTATTCAATCTTCAATTTTCTGGGTAATTTTTTCTTTTTATTGTGTGTCTATGGTCTGGGTTAGTAGAAGAACTTGGTTCTTGAAAACATTTATTGGTACTTCCATTAAGGGTATTAAATTGTACGAAGAGCTCTCGGCACTGTGTATTGTGGCACTGGTGCTATTTATTTGTTGGTCTGTGGGATTTCTAGACAATGCGTCTGCTACTACGTTGGCTACGCCAGGTTTATACCTGAGCTCGTGATTGAATTCTTCGAGGTAGCTTTTCCACATCATGAGTTTGCCGTTATGATTCTTGTTACTGAGAGCAAAAGTTAAAGGCTGGTGGTCAGTAAAAATATCTACTTTAGTAGTACCGTATAAGTACATACGTAAGCTCTGGAGAGCCCAAACAATAGTCAGCATTTCTTTTTCGTTTGCGGCATAATTTTCCTCGGCTTTCGCAAGGGTGCGTGAAATTAAAGTAATCGGTCTTGCGTTTTGCTCGAGTACTGCTCCAATAGCAAAGTTCGAGGCATCTGTTGTCAATTGAAATTTTTTATTAAAATCCGGGTATGCCAGTATCACGTCCTGGGAAGCTAACGTTCGTCGTATCTTGTTAAAGGAGTCTAACGCATCATTATCCAATGTAATTTTTATTCCAGCTGAGATAGTTTTTGACGATCTCCCGTTTTCCCCCCTGAGAATTGTAGTTAGAGGTTTTGCTATTTTTGCGTAGTCTCGTATGAACCTACAATAATAGCCCGATAAGCCCAAGAAAGATCGTAAATCTTTCAATGTTTTGGCTACGGGAAAATCCTCAATGGCTTTCACTTTCTCAACGTTGATTTTAATACCATGTTTAGAAATAGTGAAGTTTAAGAAGTCGACTTCGGTTTTGAAAAACTCGCATTTGTCGATTTGAATTTTCATGTTGGCTTTACCTAAAGTCGTGCAGACCATTCCATTTGTTTAGCATGTTCATTTTCAGACTGACTAAAGACAATAATATCATCTATGTATGCATATTTTGCCGACGTGATCCCTTAGAATATCGTCTAATTATCTTTGAAATATGGATGGAGAGTTCTTTAGACCGAATGGCAGACTCGTGAACTCGAATTTCTCTCCATTGGCGGCGAAGGCCGTTCTCTCAATATCCCTCTCTTTAAGTGGGATTTGGTGGAACCCGCTTTTAAATCAATAACTGAGAAATATTTATTTTCGCCCAATTGTGTGATTATTTCTCCGATTTCTGGTATCGATCTGAAACTGTTACGTATTTCATTTTTCCATAATCAATAACCAGTCTACATTTTTTATCCCCTGAAGCATCGCTTTTTTTTTGGTACCACCCATATGGGTGCATTATATGGTGACTGTGAAGGTCTGATAATGCCGTCTATCAGCAATTTTTGTACCTCTTTTTCTATTTCGGATTTTAATGATACGGGGTATGTATAATGTTTGCAATACACTGGTGTATCTGATGTCGTTCTAATTTCACCTCCTACTTTAGTGGTATAGCTAAGTTCCATGTCAGGGTCAGCGAATACTTCCGCATGTGTTTTGGTCAATTGATCGATATATTGTTTTTGGGTTTCGGACATATGATCTGTTCTAATTTTGATATTGTTGACCGCTTGTGTCTCTAGCTGCTTTATGTTAACGCTATAATTTCAATTTATTATTAGTACGTCATTTTTGACGTCAATGACAGCGTTCAGCTGTCTTAAGGTATCGTTACCCAGAATGCCATGGAATGTTTTGAGAGTTGGTAAAAGGAAAAATTTAATTGGCGTGTCTTTTAGCCCAAAGAGGTTAAGCCGAGTGTGATAGGTAACTTTTGTATGCGAGTTTGCGACAAAATTTTGTTCGTTCAGTTTGGGAGTCTGAACTAAACCGGACTGAATGTAATTTTGATTGGATCTTGTATCGATTAAAAATCGTAGTGTCATGCCGTTCCCCGCCTTGCATTGAAAGTATGGCAACGAGGAACCGTTTAGTCTAAAAAATAGACGTCTGAGGCATCGACCGATACGGGCATGTATTCTTGTTGTTGTCCTCTTGGTACTGACTAATCAGTTATGTAGCCTCATCTTGTTCTACAGCCTCGAAATAGCCTTCTTCTTCTATCCATATGAGATAAGGTGTTTCTGCCTCAGTCTCATTCGTCATCGGCTTCATATCGCCAGTGGCAATATGGAATTGCCTTTGGAATTTCTGCTGGGGTCCTGTATGGGCCGCGGCAGGTGGTCGTTTTCCAGTCAAGTCATTGTTCTGAGGTTTATTCATGTAATTTATGTGTCTAGACCTAATAGAATGGTCGATGTCCATGGGAGTTGGTCTAGGTACGGGTTTCTGAGCCTGTGAGCGCGGTGGCACCGGAAAATTCTGGCTATAAGGCGCAGCATACAGCATATTGTTGCTGCATATTATGGGGTACCTGTTGTTGGTACCTCGGTGCAGCCCATGTACCCTGTGGCTGGTTCTTACAGATTTGAGGTGCGTAGTATAGCCTAGGATCAAAGCTTCTTGCTTACCCAGCCATGTTATTCGGCACTGGTCTGGGCCCCTGTTGCCTTTGCATAACCTGGTTTTGGCCTTGCCTAGGTGGTAAGGGTGGAGCTTGTTGTCTAAAAATTGGAACGAATGCATTTCTATGCTCTTGGTTCGATACCGATCCGCATAAGCGAAGTGCATGGCTTAGGTCTCTTTGTTCTTTGATGGCTAATAAACGAGGTAAATCTCCGTTAAGCCCGCGTACAAAGGTGTCCAAGGCTTTGTCCTGATAATTTTTATTAAGAGCTCTTACAGTTTCAGGAGATTCTTCCTGATAACTGATCTGATTGAGCATTAAAGACAACTGATGGTAGACTGTCTGGTAAAACTCATTTATGCTCTTTCGTCCTTGCGACAAGGAAAACATTTGGTATTCGAGGGTCTTCCAGTCTCTCTTGTCAGCATAATGCGACGTCAGACACTTAGATATTGCTTATACGACTCCAGTTCTACATCGGCTTCGCCGATTATTTTATTTCTTATGGCCAAGGTGATTAAAAAGTATTTATATGTATTCTCTTGGCCCTCATATATACCTATTATTCATTCAAAGATTTTCTTCCAAGAGCTAAATGTGGTTCGGTCCCCTGAGAATTCTCGGATTAGTCGAGTTATATCAGGGACCTTTTCGTATTAGTTTTGAGGACCTGGTCTAGCAATTGGGATATCGGACATTGTGTCTAACCTGTCGGGGTAGTCTATAGCCCGCCTTATCAAATCTCCCCCTTGAAGGGTTTCTTTAATTAAACTCACTATTACATCTTTAAGTTATGTGCTAGCAACAGGTGTGCTGGTAGCTTATCGCCCAGCTCCAGTAGTATTGGCGCGTGGTGCCTGTCGGACATGTATGCCTGACCCGATGGACAGGCCTCCGATAGCTTCGGACAATTCATCTTGCATGGTTATTTTGATAATAACACTTTAGTACGGAACACAGAATTTCATTTTCACGGACCACTTTCAGAATAATTTTTTAAGGATCACTTTAATATATATATGAGCACCACAAATTTAATACCAAAAATTTTAGTTGATAAGGGGTGTTGAGATATTTAAAATAGTAAAGTAATATTTGTCTTAAAGGAAATACGAAATAAGGATGTAAAATTTCTACTGAATGCTTGGATTTAAACTTAGAATGTCAGAATTGTGTTGAAAAATATTCTTTTTTTTTAAGGGATATGTATGTCGAATATTTTTGCTTAATCACTAGCAAATTTTTTAAGAATGTATAATTTTGTGAGGCAAATGTTTTATATATATATATATATCTTTTTTTTAATGGGATATCAATATATTCTATTATTTTGATCTACTTTTTAAATGTTAAAAGCTTACTTAAAAAAGATTTTTTTTCTTTAAAATATATTTTTTATACTCTTTTCGAAGAAAATAGTATATTAAGTTTGTCCTGAAGTTTGTAACGCATAGAAGGAAGCGTCGGAGACCCCGAAAAGTTACTGCCAGTATGCTTAGAATGACAATACAAATTGATCTAGTCATGTCCGTCTGTCTGTCTGTCTGTCTGTCTGTATGTATGTAAACTAGTCCATCAGTTTTTGAGCTATCGTGATCAAACTTTGCACAGAGACTTTTTACTTAAAGGGACAGCACATTGGTCGGAACTGGCCGCATCGGATCACTATATCTTATAGCTGCCAACTGGAAATAAATTTAATATTTCAATAGAAAATTTTCATTCATATGATATCAATTTTTACTGATAATGAATGTGCTGCAGTTGGCAGAGTGAAAATTGTCTAAGGGTTCGAAAAGAGTATAAAATCTTCGGCACGCCGAAGATAATCCTCTTCCACTTGTTTTACATTAATTGTACCCTGAACCCATTAAAAATGGGTAAAAAGGGTATTATGGTTTTATGCAAAAGTATGTAACAGGCATAAGGAAGCATCTCCGACAATATAAAGTATATATATTCTTGATCAGTATCAACAACCGAGTCGATCAAGCCATGTCCGTCTGTCTGTCTGTCTTTTCGTCTGTCTGCATGAACACGCGGATATCGGAGACTATAAGAGCTAGAGACTTCATATTTGGCATATAAGTTCTCGTAATCCCGGGACAGATCGAGTTTGTTTCATTTTATCGATAACTGGACCCATTAAAAAGTTATTAATAAATTTAGATTTCAGACTAGCGTTTTTGGGATATAACTTACAAGTTATTAAAGCTATAGGCCCCAAATTTGGCATGTATAATCTCGAATAGCATACAAATGTACAGTTTTTTCAGTTTTTGGATACCACCCCCCAATTCCCCCAAATTTGAAAAAAATATTTTTGCACGACCTTGCAATTTGGTTTGGTCACACAATTTGATGCCAGTTGTATTCTCAACAAATTTCAATAAGATCGGACAATAAACACAGAAGTTTTTTAAGATTTATCTTTCCATAGTGCGGCACTCAGTGAAGAAGCAAGCTAACTGCTTAAACAGCTTGTACTGCTTGCAGTATGTGTATGAAAAAATTTAAGGACTGGGTTCAGTGTATCTCCTAGTCGACCACATCCGACTAGAGCACTCTTACTTGTTTTTTAATGTTTATATAAAACTATAATTATTATACCCTGAACCCATTAAAAATGGGTAAAAGGATTATTATGGTTTTGTGCGGAAGAATTTAACAGGCATAAGGAAGCATCTCTGACCACAAAAAGTATATACAGTGAATCACTAAAATATTCATTGCTAAGCATATTGAGCATAAACGCAAGTATTTCACCATCTTAGCATCTACTTTTCTATATTTTTTTTTACAGCATTCGTAGAATGATGTTTACGAAAGACAATGCAAAAGAAAAAATTGGAAAACGTTTAACAGTTATCAAAATAGAGCAACACAACGGAAAAAAACGCATATTTTCATGTCACAAAAGTATTCATTGCGGTTGTTGCCTCTTCCGTTATTTTAGCTTGTGCATGTTTGTACATGTTTTTTTATGTTTTTTTTTTGCACATTTATATTGTGTAGATAAGATTTTCGCTCAATGTGTTCAATTTGACCATCAAAGTTTTTGTTAGTACGTCAAAATGGTCAAGGGAAAGGAATTAAGTGTGGTTGAGAAGAAAATAATATTATATCTTCACAATGAAGGGCGATCTACCAATTATATTTGCCAAATGTTCAACAAAAGTCCTACCACTATCCGAAGTGCTATACAGCGTTTGAAATATCGCGGTAGATTGGAAAATATCCAGCGTTCTGGACGTCCGAAGTCTCTATCTGCCAGAGAGGAGAGTAAAGTTCTACAGGAAAACAGGAATAACCCACATATTTCTGCTTCAAAAATTAACGATATTCTCCAAACAACCCTCAACACAAGCGTATGTGATGAAACTGTCCGCAGGGTGCTCCGATCAAAAGATATACATGGTCGAGTTTTCAGAAAAATTATAAATTCCACTGTAAATTTTACAAAGAGATTATCTATTGATAATTGCTACAAAATACAACCATTTTCACTCTGGGAGACTATCATATTCATCGGCTAGAGCAAATACAACAGTTTTGGCTCTGGCAGTCGTCAAATTATATGGCGTAAGCCTGGATACGCGTTTAATCCTAAAAATACAACAGCAACTATAAAGCACGGTGGAGGTTCACTTATGGTTTGGGGCTATATGTCTGCACGTGGTATGGGCAATTTGGTTTTTGTTGATGGCATTATGAACTCTAATGTGTATCTTAACATATTAAAAAAAAAATGTGGCCGTTACTGCCTCCAAAATGGGATTTGAGCGTGGTCAATTTCTGTTTCAACAAAATAACTACCCAAAACACACTGCTTGGCAGTACAAATGTGGATTTTATGCAACACTAAATAGTCAAAATCTCCCCCACAGAGTCCCTACACAAATCCCATCAATAATCTATAGTCATATCTTAAGCTAAAAGTTAGATAGAACCATATTTCTTCAAAAGTAGTCTTAAAGCAGGTGCAGCAGGATGAATGGTCCAAGATAGGTCCCGAATATTGCCGTAAATTGGTGGAATCGATGTCAAGACGCTTGGAGGGTATATGAGACAGCAAGGGACACAAAAAAAAAATAACTTAAACTGCTTTACCTAAATTTTCGTAACATAAGTAAATATATATAAGAGCGATGAATACTTTTGTGACATGAAAATATGCGTTTTTTTCCGTTGTGTTGCTCTATTTTGATAACTGTTAAACGTTTTCCAATTTTTTCTTTTGCATTGTCTTTCGTAAACATCATTCTACGAATGCAGTGAAAAAAAATATAAAAAAGTAGTTGCTAAGATGGTGAAATACTTGGGTTTATGCGCCATATGCTTAGCAATGAATACTTTAGTGATTCACTGTATGTTCTTGATCAGTGTCAACAGCCAAGTCGATCTAGCCATGTCCGTTCGTCTGTCTGTCCGTCTGTCCGTCCGTCTGTCCGTCTGTCTGTCTGTATGAGCACGCGGATATCAGAGACTACAAGAGCTAAAGACTTCATTTTTGGAATATAAGTTCTCGTAGTGCCGCGACAGATCAAGTTTATTTCATTTTATCGATAACTCGTCCCGTTTAAATGTTATCGATAAATTTCAGCCTTGCGTTTTTGGGACATAGCTTCAAAGTTATAAGAGCTAGAGGCCAAAAAATTGGCATGTATAATCTCGAATAGCAAACACATGTAAAAAACAATCGTATTTTTGAATGTACGACCTTTCAATTTGGTTTGGTCACACCTGCCACATTAAATAGCCAATGTTATGTCCTACAAATTTTAGAAAGATCGGACGATAAACATTGAAGTTATTTAAGATTTTACTTTCCATTATGGGGTGCGCAGTGAAAAAGCAAGCTAACTGCTTAAACCGCTTGCACTGCTTGTACTGCTTGTACTGCAGCATTTGTAAGTTTGTATGTATATACACTAATAGTATAGTATGAATGAGTGTAAGGACTGTGTTCAAAGTATCTCTTAGTCGGGCGCCCCCGACTAGAGCAGTCTATCTTACAAATTTGGTGACTCTAGCTCTAAAACTGTGGAAGATATAAGCTTCCTCCATTTTTGGGGGCGGGAAGGCCCCAAAATTTTTAACTGATTTTTAGAAGGGGTGACAAGAAGTCTATCTTCCAATTTTGGTGACTCTAGCTCTTAAACTGTGGAAGATATCAATTTTCGCGATTCTCAAGGCTGTACATTTGGAAGTCGCCTCCGATAAGACATCGGCGGCATTCATAGGGGCATTGAAGCAATTCATAGGACGACGTAGCTGTCCAGAACAAATTTATAGCGACAACGGCTTAAATTTCATTGATGCAGCTAATGCCTTGAACGAGGTTTATGGGTTGTTCCAGAAAGAAAGCCATGAGTTAAGTGTTAGCCATTTCTGTGCACAACAACAAATTGAATGCGTTAACATACCGGCGAAAGCTCCTCATGTCAAATCCGTGAAGAAGCATTTTGATAGAGTTAGCGAAGGAACAATGACATATGAAGAATTAGCGACACTAATGACACAAATAGAAGCTATTAAACTCAAGGCCATTAACGGCATTATCCGACAATCCAAATGATTTACAAGTGCTTACTCCGGCGCATTTCGTAATAGGCGGAACTTGGATGACGCTATTATATTCAAAAAGTAACAAAAGTTACAAAGGACTGCGTGACCACTGGAAAACGGTTCAGTATAATTGTGAGGAGTTTTGGAAACGTTGGTCCATTGAGTACTTGTCCGAGTTACAAAAGGGTACAAATGGAACAACGCAAAAGAGAACCTGACGCCAGGAACGTTAGTGTTGTTTAAAGAAGAACATTTGACTCAAGCTGCTTGGCGAAGGGGCGGGGTGAAAAAGCTTATTAGTGGAAAAGATGGGCTTTGCAGAATGATAGAGGCAAGGACCAGCACTGGAGTGTCCTTAAGATCGACATACAACGTTTGCCCTTTTCCTATAGAGAATAATGACAAAGCAAATATTGTATCTGCCAATGCAGTACTTAAACAAGAAACTGACAAAAATGAAAAGTGAATACGATGTGCTATAATTGAGCACAAACAAACAAGTGAGAACGTTGCAGTCGGCCAGAGCCGACTGCGTAATACTCTGATACCATTGTAAGAACATCTGAAAGCAAGTGAACAGAACACTTTCGCTGGTATATGGGTGACCAGAAATCTGCCTTCCAAGTTTTTGGGGACGGGAGGGGGCGTGGTCAATCTTAAGAGGGGGTGACCAGAAGTCTATTTTTCAAATTTGGTGATTTTATCTCTAAAACTGTGGAAGATATAAGCTTCCGCGACTTTTGTGAGCGGGCCGATCTTTAGAGGACTTGGCTAGAAGTCTACCCTCAAAGTTTGGTGGCCCTAGCTCTTAAACTGTGCGAGAAATAGGCTTCCGTGTTTCGTGGGGGCGGTGTGGCTGGGGGGCATTCAAGAGGGCGTGGCCGGAAAATCCAGGACGCAATCTTTTGGACTGGTCAGCCCCAGTCTAAATTCCAAATTTTGGGACTCTAGCTTCAAAATTGGGGAAATATACAAGTGTTATCGAATTGTGCATTCATGTATATCGATTTTCGCGATTACGGGGGCGGGTCGTGGTCGAAATTTTCTGTAGACGACATCACCATTAATATATATTCCAAATATGGTGGCTTTAGCTCTAAAACTGCGGGAGATATAAGCATTTCAAATTCATTTTGGAGGGGGGCTGGTGGGCGTAATAATGGGCGTGGCCGATTAACCCAGGATCCAATTGCTTTGAGAGGTCACCAGCAATTCAAAATTGTGGGTGATATTCACTTTTAATCGATTTGTGATTTGAGGTGTATCGACATGTTATCGATTTGCCAGCCTCCCAGTGGGCGTGGGATAAAACTTGATCTGAAGCAGATAGCTATGATCATAAGACAAAATATTTCAAGAGTCTATCTAATATCGATTCGGAAATACGTGCGTTCATCCAGACAGACAGACGGACGGCCTGACGGACATCCGACAAAACCAATATACTATGAGTATTATACTATGAGTACATTCGGTATCATAGTATAAGAACTGAAAACACCAATACTATATATGAGCTCAAACCAAGAAAAATATTCCATATTATCATTGTTAAGTATATGTCACACTGTAAATTCACAGAATATAAAATACCTAGAGTCCTAAGTCCGGGATATCTTATGAAAACGAGGGTATTGTAGGACTGATGAGGACTGTGTGGAATATTAGTATTCATGCAGACCTGGATGACTACTGGGCTATGCAAACGACACGCATACGGAGACAATGATGTCGCTACTGCAAAGCAAAGTGACACGGTTACGGCAGAATGACGACATCATCAAGCAAAACTAGGCACGAAGAGCACAGCGTGTGCCGAGAGCACCACTAAGGGTGATTGGAGAAATCTTTCACTCAGTATTCGGGTTGATGTATGGAGAGCACGCAAAAATACTGATTGGAAAGGTTCAGAAAAGCAAAGAAAACGAAGACTATTTACTCGACCTCTTACGCAAACAGTCGTCGATTCAAGATGCCACCTTCCAAGTGATCAAACAAACCAGTGGGAAAGGATTATCTTCGGCATGCCGAAGATTTTATACCGATTTCGAACCTTTAGACAATTTTCACTCTGCCAACTGCACCACTGAAAATCAATAGTAGTGAAAAAACGTGTTATCGCGTGGCATTTATTTTTTTGCTCTAAGAATTGGTATCATTTGAATTTACATTTTTATCTTTTAAATTATTGAATTCAAGCTACTTGATATATATTTGAAAAAAATAATTAGAAAAAATAAAAATCAATAAGTCGCGGCTGGGATTTGAACCGTGCTCTCAATTATACTGATCGTTTTTTCGCGTTGTATAGTTTTTGCTCTAAGGCATTGGTAGCAAATGAATTTGATTACAGTTACTTTATATTTGAAAAGCAGAATAAGAAAAAATAAAAATAATTATTGGTCGCCGCTGGGAATCGAACCTGCACCTTTCGTTTGACAGGGCGCCACTTTATCCTTTACGCCACAAGCAGTTTTGATGGTCGATGACAAAATGCCTTGAAGAGCAGACTGTCAAAAGCTTTCTTGCGCTTGGGTTTGTTTGCTCATATGCACCTGTTTTTCAAAATATTTAATGACGCATATCTTCGATGTTTATGACTCAATCGAGTTGCGATTTTACTCATTGATGAGTTATAAGGAAGTGTACAAGGAAATTTAGAGCAATTGCTTTGCAAACATCGGATTTATGGCCAAAACCGACTTCAAGTTGTATGGCAACTATAAGATATAGTGGTCCGATCCGGCCAGCTCCGACCAATGTGCTGTCCCTCTGAAAAATAAGTGTCTGTGCAAATTTGCATCGCGATAGCTCAAAAACTGAGGGACAAGTTTGCATACATACAGACAGACAAACAGGACATGGATAGATCAATTTGTTTTGTTTTTCTAAGCATACTGGCAGTAACTTTTGGGGGTCTCAGACGCTTCCTTCTATGCGTTACAAACTTCAGCACAAACTTAATATACTATTTTATTCGAAAAGAGTATAATAAGACAATGTGCACGATGGAAAACGCATTGAATGCTCAACTAAACTTCGATGGCTTTCTCACAGCATTCGAGACATTGTCAATGGGCATGGAGGCCTTAGAACACCTGCAACGGGAAATTATTGCCGGGATCTGGAACATGAATGCCAATTTCTTGGAGAACCTGATGGCAATTACCGAGTTTCAGAATCAGATCCAAAAGATCTGCCTGAAGACGTCCAGCTTCCAGACCTGGATCCCATCGAACTTGGGAAAATTTCAAAGATAATGTCAAGAAAATCGAGATCAGCTATTCTTTTTCATATCAAAATTCCACTGATTAACCACAAAAGATTCAGAGCATACGAAATCCATCCGCATCCGGTAGTACACACAAATCGCTTTGTGAGCATTAAATTTCAATATATGCACATTCTGATGGATGACGAAAAAACAATATACTACGGAATGCTCCTACTGCTCCTAATAAAAAAGACGACGGTACTCAAAACCTGATACATCAATGTGATGCAGCCTGAAAACTTTTTGGTCCAACTAAAAATGCCTTACTCGTGGCTATTTTCAATCCCGAAGATGATAACTGCAGACGTTTTTTGCAAGCACAATCTCACTACGATGGAGATATCGGAACAAGGGATTCTGCAACTCAACTCTGGATGCACTTCGTCGATGTCAATCTATGGGCGTATGAGAACGTGACCACTGAGGGAAAGCTTTGGGTGCCACGAGTGAACATATCCAATCACTTGCCGTCAGTGGAGCACATCAATTTGGAGGGTGTACTTAAGCCCTTTAAAATACTGGAGTTGCCACGACAAGGGGAGATTTTAGGCTTTCCGGTCGACCTGGATTTTCACAACGCAGCCCACCACAGCATAAGCTCGACTACCGGACTACTGTTTGTGGGAATTGCCGCTGTCGTCTACATTCTGTTCAGACGAGTCTGTCAGCTGTCTTCACAATTCCAGCCCGCTACGATCGCATTACCACGACTGGGATACACAATAATAAAAACAAGTAAGAGTGCTCTAGTCGGAAGTGCCCGACTAGGAGATACCCTGAACCCAGATCTGACATCCATTCATACTTGCCTAATAGTATGCATACATACAAACACACACATACTACAAGCAGTGCAAGCGGTTTAAGCAATTAGCTTGCTTTTTCAGTCAACCATACACAATGAAAGGTAAAATCTTAAATAACTTCTGTGTTTATTGTCCGATCTTTCTTTGTACGACATAATATTGGCTATAAAATGCCCAATTTGGGGCCTCTAGCTCTTATAACTTTCAAGTCATGGCCAAAAACACTGGTCTGAAGTCGAAATTTATCGATAACTTTTGAACGGGACGAGTTATCGATAAAATGAAATAAACTTGTACTGTCCCCGCACTACGAGAACTTATATTCCAAATATGAAGTCTCTAGCTCTTATAGTCTTTGATATATGCAGGTTCATTCAGACGGACAGACAGACGGACGGACGGACGGACAGACAGACGGACATGACTAGATCAACTCGGCTGTTGATACTGATCAAGAATATATATACTTTATATAGTCGGAGATGCTTCCTATGCCTGTTACATACTTTTGCACAAAACCATAATACCATTTTTACCCATTTTTAATGGGTTCAGTGCATAAAAACAGGTAGTTAAAGAAGATCTAGGAAACAAAGTAAAAATAAACAATAGAGATTGTATAATTCATAAAGATAATATTAAATTATAATTCATTGATGTTTCCTTTATTGCTTTAGAATGAACAGCTTTACTTGTTTTATAGCCGTTTTGCGGCTCTGATATAATCAATTACTCAAAGGATGATCTTTCTGGATGATCTTTTTTTATTCGAAACATATGGAGAGGTTTTTAACGTTACTAATCTAAATTTTCATAATGATACAAAAATAATACCATTTATTGGAAGTTACCATGGAATTAAATTTAATCAAAACACTACTTTCACAACTTACGCCTCACAAAATTTTTAAACGCAGTATCAATGAATTAGGTACCACTTTTAAATGGATTACAGGAGCACCAGATCATGATGACATGATAACTATTCAAACTAAAATCAATGATCTTCAAAATAATAATAAGCAAAATCAAATTAATTCTGCCATTTTCAAAGATTACCAAGACTGCGGGAGATATAAGCATTTCAAATTAATAATGGGTGTGGCCGATTAACCTAGGATTAACCAATTTTTTCGGGAGGTCATCAGCAAATTTGATTACTCTAGCTTATAAATTGTGGGAGATATTCACGTTTAATCGATTTGTGATTTGAGGTGTATCGACATGTTATCGATTTGCCAGTGGGCGTGGCATAAATTTGGAACAAACATGATCTGAAGAAGATAGCTATAATCATAGCACAAAAGTAAAATAGTCTATCTAATATCGTTTCGGAAATACGTGCGTTCATCCAGACAGACAGACGGACGGCCTGACGGACATCCGACAAAATTAATATACTATGAGTACCTTCGGTATCAGAGTATACAAGCTCTAAGCTATGTAATAAATAAATTCACAAACTACATAATTTCTGAATATCAACTTACTTAATAACACTGAACTACAATTAGAAAATACAAATATTTTATATTTTATATTATATGGTCGGAGATGCTTCCTTATGCCTGTTACATACTTTTGCACAACTTCATTATACCCTGTTTACCCATTTTCAATGGGTTCAGGGTATAAAAATGAAAATAATTATTGGTCGCCGCTAGGAATTGAGCCAGCACCTTTCGTTTGCGAGGGCGCCACTTTATCCTTTACGCCACAAGCAGTTTTGATGGTCGATGACAAAATGCCTTGAAGAGCAGACTGTCAAAAGCTTTCTTGCGCTTGGGTTTGTTTGCTCATATGCACCTGTTTTTCAAAATATTTAATGACGCATATCTTCGATGTTTATGACTCAATCGAGCTGCGATTTTACTCATTGATGAGTTATAAGGAAGTGTACAAGGAAATTTAGAGCAATTGCTTTGCAAACATCGGATTTATGGCCAAAACCGACTTAGAGTTGTATGGCAGCTATGAGATATAGTTGTCCGATCCGGCCGGCACCAACCAATTTGCTGTTTCTTTAAATAATAAGTATCTGTGCAAAGTTTTATCGCGATAGCTTTGAAAACATGGGATTTATGGCCAAAACCGACTTCAAGTTGTATGGCAACTATAAGATATAGTGGTCCGATCCGGCCAGCTCCGACCAATGTGCTGTCCCTCTGAAAAATAAGTGTCTGTGCAAATTTGCATCGCGATAGCTCAAAAACTGAGGGACAAGTTTGCATACATACAGACAGACAAACAGGACATGGATAGATCAATTTGTTTTGTTTTTCTAAGCATACTGGCAGTAACTTTTGGGGGTCTCAGACGCTTCCTTCTGCGTTACAAACTGCAGCACAAACTTAATATACTATTTTATTCGAAAAGAGTATAATAAGACAATGTGCACGATGGAAAACGCATTGAATGCTCAACTAAACTTCGATGGCTTTCTCACAGCATTCGAGACATTGTCAATGGGCATGGAGGCCTTAGAACACCTGCAACGGGAAATTATTGCCGGGATCTGGAACATGAATGCCAATTTCTTGGAGAACCTGATGGCAATTACCGAGTTTCAGAATCAGATCCAAAAGATCTGCCTGAAGACGTCCAGCTTCCAGACCTGGATCCCATCGAACTTGGGAAAATTTCAAAGATAATGTCAAGAAAATCGAGATCAGCTATTCTTTTTCATATCAAAATTCCACTGATTAACCACAAAAGATTCAGAGCATACGAAATCCATCCGCAACCGGTAGTACACATGATGAGTTATCACCCAGCTTGCAATGCAAGTCTTATTGCAATCATAAGCAAAATCTCAGTTTGATTCACTCTTAGATCGCTTAGCAATTCTTATTGTAATAATAAACAATATTCACTCTTCGACAGATTTCAACATTTTCAATCACCACTTTAAATTGACGCGCAATTGCAGTTTTTTTTAAACATAAACATTATCAAGCAGCTTGCAAAGCGATTCTTATTAAATTCAACCATTTTCAATTAAAGCGCCTATGCAACTTTTATAAACATAAATGCAACAGCGCAAGACCTAAAGTAAACATAGAATCAACATAGCTGACTTGCAGCATAAGACTTCTTCTGTAATTTATTTCTGAATCTGACATTGAATAAAACGGACTCGTTTCTTATACAATATAAAAATTATATTTTTATCCACTATAAAAAATATATTTTTTTCCAATTAATATTCATCAAATGGTTAATTTTCACATCCATACAAACGCACACTTACTGCAAACAGTCTACGCAGGCTAACTTAATCGCAATGCCCCACACAATGGACAGGTAAATCTTAAATAACTTCCGTGTTTAGTGCCCGATCTTTGTGAAATTTTCAGGACATAACATTGGTCATTAAGGGGGTCATCAAATAAAATTGCAAGGTCATACATTGAAAAATTAGTGTTTTACACTTTTGGGGATATGGGGGAACGGTATCCAAAACGTGAAATATTTGTTAGATGTGTATGCTATTCGAGACTATGCATACCACATTTGGTGCCTCTAGCTCTTATAACTTTCAAGTTATGGCCAAAAAAGCTAGAGGCTCCAACTTTGGCATGTATAATGTCGAAGGTAGTACAATAAATACGAAAGTTATTTAAGACTTAAGTTTCTATAGTGTGAGGCATAGTGAAGAAGTAGTGCTCAATGTACACAGTTAAGTAGCTCTAAATTAATGCATTTAATGTGTTCAGGGTATCTCCTAGTCGGTCACTCCCGATTAGAGCACTCTTACTTCATTAATACTTATTTTTTGCAAGAAAATATAAGAAAGAAATTCAAAGGGTAAACAGGCCTTAAGTGTATTGCAAAAACCCAATTTTCTTCCAGTGACTTGGGTCATATATATTGTCACAATATGTGATATAAATCAATACAACGTACATAGTTTTATCTGTCTTTACTTATCATATGCTAAATATGACACATGTTGATGATCCAATAGCTATATGACAAAATAACACAATATGACACTTATAAAACAAAACCCTTTAAAAGTTAATGTATATTATCAGCTTTTGGGCCGTTGCCTGAAACTTGGCTAACGCGAGCTTATTTTATGCCTATTCGGACACAGCTTTTTGGGACAGGATTTCTATTTCAATATTTCGAAAGGTATAACTTAATATGGTTGGCTGAATGGTTGTGGTCTCTGATAAACAGAAATAGGTTCCGCCTTTAACGAACTGTATTTTAAATGAATGTACAACCCAAAAGCAATGTAAATACTTCACGAGCTTGAGATGTTATTACCCATCGATAGTTATTAACGGCCTAAGTACAGACACGAACCTCAATTTTAAGAAACGAACAAACATCACATGTATGTTTCTATGAACTTATACTGTGTTTTATTCAAACTCAAATATGACTTAGCTCACAAAATCCTGATTAAGCAAGGAAGAATAATACAAATTTGTGAAATAGATTTTGGAAATAAATGCATATGTTATCAAATTAATGTTCAAAAACAGCTTAGCTTCCGACTTCTGATCTCAAATTTTGTGTCGAATGATATTTCATTTAATACATATTGAACAAATCGAAATTATACAAATACTGAGACATTCAACCTCGACCTTGAAAAAAAAAATTTTTTCTGAAGTGTACAATGCGGAACAATTTTAATTCGCTACACCCATTAGAAATGGGTAAAAAATGGTTATGGAAATATGTGTAATTGATATAGGGAAGCATTGCCAATCTAATTAAGTGTATATATTCTTGATCAGTATAAGCAGTCGAGTCGATCTAGCCATGTCTGCCCATCTGTCTGTACGAACAGGATGATCTAAGTTACTATAAGAGCTAGACATTTCATATTTTGCACACAAGTTCTCGTCTTCTTGGGTTAGATCAGGTATAACCCATAATATACTTTTATCTCATTATATTTCGGTTTCAATCTTGCATGTTTTGCTCATAACTTGAAAGTTAAAGCAGCTGGCATCAAAAGCCAGCACACAGATATAAAACATATTTGTGTAAGCACAAGTTTTTAAGGTAATGACCATGCATTTGGGTCTCTTCACATATTTTATTCCAAATTTCATTCCCTGAAAATTTCACTATAATCAAGAAAAACAAGTGGGGAAGGATTTTATACTCTTTTCGAACCTTTAGGCAATTTTCACTCTGCCAACAGCCCCGTTGAAATTTCATATGCTGTAGAAAATCGTTTGGTCGCGATCGATTCAGCCGGTTCCAACCAATGTGCTGTCCACTTGAATAATAAGTGTCTGTGCAAAGTTACATTGCGATAGCTCAAAAACTAAGGGAAGGGATCCCATAAATACGGACAGACAGACGGACATGGCTAGATCAATTTGTATTGTCATTCTAAGCATACTGGCAGTAGCTTTTGTAGCTTTCCTTCTATGTGTTACAAACTTCTGCACAAACTGAATATACTATTTTCTTCGAAAAGAGTATAAACATAAAAACATAGTTAATACCTAATTTTCCTTAGTGTGGTGCTTTAGGAAAAAGTAAGTTCAATTGTTAAGCAGCTTGCACTGTGTGTGTGTACCCGGATAAAGTAACTATAAAGCACTGAGTTCAGAGTCTCTCCTGTTCGGGCACTCCCAACAAGAGCACTCCTACTTGTTCAAATTTTGAATAGCTAAGCCTAACAGATCTTAGAAATACCTTCAGTGGTTTTGAAATTTTTGACATGGCCCTCAAAGATTTTAAGCAAACAAACAAACGTACATACTTTTCATGTCATTTTGGGATGGTATTTGAGACACAAATTATTTCCCAAAAGGCAGACTAGGCATTTTCCCGCTAAACTGGCTTTTCCAAAAAGTCGTAGAACAAATAACTCTTGGCTCATGAGTGGGAATAAGTCCACCAAGTTTGAGAAAGCTATCTCAACGCTTTGATTCTCAAACAAACTGACAAAGTTGGAGATACAATTTTGGGAGGGTCATCAAAAATATAACATCTTAATAACTGAACGAGTTATCGGATTGAAATTAATTAAATACACACAACGCGTATTTGAATTATTCAATTGTTAATTGCATACGAGAGTTCCCAAGAGGCACCCACGTCCAGTCCAGTCTTGGTAGGCAGATTTTAAAGTAATTTTATTTAATCTGAAATCCTGATCTGATCCATAGTCTTGGAGCAGAAGCAAGTCTGTCAACATAATCCAAGTAAGAAGTAGCCAACTGGACAAACTAAGCATTGTACAATTCACCGGATGTGCTTCTCCTTCTTATTCCCTGAAAGTGAATGCAAGTCTTCAAATTATGTAATATAATTATGTGACAGAATAAACAAATGACAGTGCTCTTGTCGGGTGTGTCCCGACTAATTACTTAAATAAACTAGTTATACATACGCAAAAATACACCCACATACAGTCAAACAAATACGTTGCAAACATCGCGCCTTAGGCCATTGCTGTGATTCTTCATCATCTTATTTGCTGAGCTCCACACCACGGAAAATTTTTAGCTTAAATATTTTATGTATTTATTGCATGGAATTAGTTTGGCAAAACATTTTTGAGTAAACCGTACTCGATGGTCATGCGTGCAACATAAATAATTGTTAACCAGTTTTTGGGGACCGTGGGCAGGTATCCAAGACGTCAAATATTATATAATATATATACATGGTGCTCTAGCTCTAGATCTTATAACCATCAAATTATGACCCAGGTTTCAGCCACTTCAAAAACATCTTATAGACATAGTAAACATGGCTCCTGAATCTTAATATAATTATACTCTTTTCGAAGACATTAGTGTATTCCATCTGTGCTGACGTTTGTAGTGCATTGAAAGAAGCGTCGGAGACCCCGAAAAGATACCTCCAGTATGCTTAGAATGAAAAAACAATTTGATCTAGCCATGTCCGTCTGTCTGTCTGATTGTATTGAAACTAGTCCCTCAGCTTTTGAGCTATTGTGATAAAAACTTTGCACAGAGACTTTTTGTTCAAAAGGACATAACAGTGATCGGAACCGGCCGAATCGGACCAGAATATTTTATAGCTGCCATACAACTCGAAGTCGGTTTTGCCCATATACCTCATGTCTTTAAGACTATCGCCTTAAATTTCCTTGTACACCTAAACATCGTTATAATTCAACAATGTTAAAAATTTCAAAACGATTGATTCATTAATAGCGAAAATATGCTTCATTAAATATTTTGAAAGAACAGGTGTATTCGAGCAAATAAAACCAAGCGCATATATGTTTTGAACAGACTCAAGTTTTTCATCGATAATCAAAACGGTTTGGTGGTGTAAGTGGTAGAGTCATGCGATATTCAAGCGCGAGGACACGGGCTCGAATTGCGGTCAAGACCTCATTTATTTTTACTTTCTTCTAATTGTTGTAATATAATAATTCAAAAGATAAATTCATATTATACGATGCCGATGTCTTAGAGCAAAAACAATGCTACGTGAAAAAATGCTCACTATAATCGAGTGGTTTCGGTGGTTCAGTTGGTGGAGTCAAAACTGCCTAATGGTTCAAAAAGAGTCTAAAATCTTTGGCTCGCTGAATATAGTAATTCTTCACCACTTGTTTTTCATTTTTTTATTTTTTTTTTTGTATGTGAAGAGTTTTTGATTCGTATTAGGTTTCAGCGACCCCAAAAACATGTGGTTCACTTGGTTTTGTTTACTCCAATTTATTTGTTGTCTTATGTAATCAGTAGATCTGATCGACTTTCTGCTCTCCGCGCTATGTCCGTAGCCTTGAAGCCTTATAGTTTCTGTAGCGTTAAGACATTAGGCAGACTAATACTCACTGAGTAAAACGTGGATATCCATGTGGTCGATTTCAAGTGTTGACTTAAGTGCTTAAGTTAAGGCAAAGTTGGAATGCAGTATCAAATAATTTATACAATGACCTTTGAAAATAGGTTTAAGCACGATCGGATGCTTTCAAAAAGTTTCATCCAGCTGTTTTTGTTCAATTTCCGTGATTGGGTATCGAATTTTAAAACTACTGTGGACCTTGCATTGATCACCAATGCCAATCAGGGTAAACTCGATTGTACAGTATCCAAAAAGCGAAACATTTGTTAGATGTGTATGCTATGCGAGACACTACATACTAAATTTGAACTAAATTTGTTATCTCTAGCTCTTATAACTTTCAAGTTATGGCCAAAAAACACTGGTCTGCAATCGAAATTTATCGCTACCTTTCAAACGGGTCAAGTTATCTATAAAATGAAACAAACTTGATCTGATCAGAGACTACAAGAACTTATATTCAAAATATGAAGTATCTAACTTTTCTAGTCTCTGATATCCACATGTTCATACAGACAAACGGACAGATGGACAGATGGAGTTCAGGGTATGCAAACGAAAGTAAGTTACGGGTTTCAAATTCAGACCATATCCTGTGATCGCGCTGAGTTTCGTACCCGCGACCTTTCGTTTGCCAGGGCGTCACTTTACCCCTGACATTACCCACGAAACGGTATTTACCGTTTTGATGATCGATGACAAACACCCTTGAAGAGCAGACCGTCAAAAGCTTACTTGCGCTTGACTTTGTTTGCTCATATGCACCTGTTCTTTCAAAATATTTAATGACGCATATATTCGCTATTTATAACTCAATAGCTTTGCAATTTTACCCATTGATGAGTTATAAGGATGTTCAAGTGTACAAGGAAATTTAAGGCAATTGCTTTGAAAACATGGGATTTATGAACAAAACCGACTTCAAGTTGTATGGCAGCTATAAGATATAGTGGTCTGATCCGGCCGGCTCCGACCAATGTGCTGTCCTCTTGAATAATAAGTGTCTGTGCAAAGTAACATCGCGATAGCTCAAAAACGGACATGGCTAGATCAATTTGTTTTGTCATTCTAAGCATACTGGCAGTAACTTTTGGGGGTCTCCCGACGCTTCCTTCTATGCATTATACAAACTTCAGCACAAAGTGAATATACTATTTTCTTCGAAAAGAGTATAAATATTCTTGATTCAAGACTGTTTATTCTAGAACATACGGATTTAATGCAAGAATATATTTCTGGGCTAACAAGTTTGTCGCTCTTTTCACAAAAATTTGTTCTTGAATCAAGAATGAATTCTTCTATTCCTCGCAGGCGATTCTGCATAGAAGCCCTCATCCTTGATTTGTTAGAAATAAAAGAAATCACTATCTTTTTCTTTTTAAATACATACTCCAGATGCGCCAGTGGACGCCAATGGTAGTGCATAGTCGGTAACATCCAACTACAGTTTTCAATATATATTCAATATATATATAAAATGGTTAGAAATTACTATAATAATTATGAAGCGAGAGTGAATTAAAAGTTTTTTTTGTGATCGTATGTTGATGCATTTAGGAAGTGGGTTAACACATCAACCCATTGCAATGATAGCTGCTGCACATTAGCAGCACTTGGCTGGAGCCGCTTGACATGAAACTAAAGGCTAGAAAAAGCCAGAAAACGATATAACGATAGCATCCACATAAGCTTTGCGTTTTAGTTGCTTACATATCGTAACATTCCGGTAACTGTAAGCTTACAGCAGCCGAGCATGCGTCTGTTATCACTCGTGCAAAGGATTCTGTGACGGTCTAAGGAGCAGCATCTGAGGTCGGCATAGCTAAAATCGGCAGAAGGGTAAACGGCTGCTGCACGTGGTTACCACAGCTCGACTCGGCTCTGTTCTGCGCCGTAGTTCAGTTCCGTTCTGTTTTGTTCTGTTCAGTTGAGTTTTATTGAAAATTCAGTTTAGTCCAAGCAGTGCAGCCCAGCAAGTCGCCTCACCGTCTCTTTCATTGTCCGTGGTCGTGGTCGCTGTTGCCGTAGCTGTTGGCCGATAACGAAACGTTGCGTGTGCTCGTGTCGCTGCTCAGTCGAGGTCGTGGTCTCGCATAAAACGGTCGACAAATTGCGTCAATCCTAAGTTCCAGTCGCGAGCCAGTTGAGTAAATTGTAAAGTCAGCGTAGTCCCGAGTCACGTGCGGTTGTCTTTTACTTTTTGCCGTTTGCCATTGCCATTGTCAGAGTCTGTTTCACAGCCGGAACCAGAGTACCATTGTCCTCTAGGCACAGCGACGAGTAAACAGAAACTTTGCGGCTAAAAGATAAGCCCAATCAACATTTTTTTATGTGCATTCCTTTATTTATTTTTTTTTTTGTGATTTTTTTTCCTTCACAGGACAGATTGGAAACTTTTTAGTGGATTGTAGATAAATGTAATCATTTGCCGCGATTGAGTGTGCTTTTATTTGGGTTTCAGTTATGATTGCATTAATTTTGGATTCATTTTTATTTACTGTCAGCACTTTGCGAAGTACTTCAAAGGCTTTGCCATAGATAAAATTAATTGAAACTTTTTCTTTCGAAAGTGTTAAAAAAAAAGCATATCGAACGGCACGAGAAATCGACATTTCGCTTAACTTCTTTCGGCCTAAATTTTATTGCTGGAACGATGTAGTAATAAGTAATAAAAAATAATAAAAAAACACAAAAAAAAAATACAGACTTAACGTCTATTCAAAAATTTGAATAGGTCAGTAATACGACTTGTGCATTAATGGTAAGTATTGTAATTTCAAGGCTTTGGACATTCTACTGTGCAATGATAAGGCCAAAAAAATATTTGCATTTATGCTTAAATTAAATAAATTAAATGCATTTTAAGTTTTAAGTTCCTCAGCTTTTGAGCTATAGCGATTGAACATTTCACAGAGATTTATTATTCAAAGGGACAGCACATTGGCCGGATCGGACAACTATATCTTATAGCTGCCATACAAGTGGAAGTAGGTTTTGGCCATATATCCGATGTTTTCAAAGCTATCGCCTTCAATTTCCTTGTACACCTGAACATCCATATAACTCATCAATGTCTAAAATTTCAAATAATTAAGTCATAAATAGCGATGATATGCGTCATTAAATATTTTGAAATAACAGGTGCATACGTGCAAATTAAGCCAAGTGCAAGTTAGTTTTGAACAGACTTAAGTGAGTTTTTTATCGATAATCAAAACGGTTTGGTGATAGAGTGACGCACTGACAAACGCAAGGCAACGGTTCAAATCCCTCTTTTTCTAATTTTTTTTTTTAAATAAATAATAGCATTAATTTAATATTTCAAAAGAATAATTGAAATTCATAGAATACCAATGTCTTAGAACAAAAAAAAATAAAATAAACAAGTAAAAGTGCTCTAGCCGGAAGTGCCCGTCCAGGAGATACCCTGGACCAGTCCTCACATTCACTCAAACTAAACCATCAGTGTAAATACACACAAACACACACATGCTGCAAGCAGTACAAACAGTGCAAGCGGTGTAAGCAATTAGCTTGATTCTGCACTAAGCCCCACACTATGGAAAGTTAAATCGTAAACAACTTATTTGTTTATTATTATCAAATGTGTGACCTACTACCGAGTTACAAGGTCATACCATCAAAAACGCGGTTTTTTTTACATTTGGGCGGATTTGGGGTTGGCATCCAAAAAAATAAAATATTTTTTACATGCATCTGCTTAAATGATTATATTATATTATCGATATCGATTATATTATCATATTATTTATCGATAAATTTCGATTTTAGATCAGTGTTTTCGAAGAAAATAGTATGTTCAGCTTGTGCTGAAGTTAGTAACACATGGAAGGAAGCGTCCGAGACCCCTAAAAGTTACTGCCAGTATGCCTAGAATGACAATACAAATTGATCTAGCCACTTGTCCGTCTGTCTGTCTGTCTGTCTGTCTGTATGTACTGCAAACTAGTCCGTCAGCTTTTGAGCCATCGCGATAAAACTTTGCACAGAGACTTATTATTCAACGGGACAGCACATTGGTCGGATCCGGCCGGATCTGGACCACTATACCTTATAGCTGCCATACAACTGGAAAGTCGGTTTTGGCCATATATCCCATGTTTTCGAAGCTATCGCGATGAAACTTTGCACAGATACTTATTCTTTAAACATACATAAGATTTGACGGAGCCAGCCGGATCGGATCACTGTGTATTAAAGCTGCCATGCAACTGGCAACGAATTTAATATTTCAATTCAGAATCGAAATCATATGATATAAATTTTTACAGACGACAAGGGCTGCAGTTAGCAGAGTGAAAATTGTCTACAGGTTCGAAAAGAGTATGAAATCTTCAGCGCGCCGACGATGATCCTGGCCAGATGTTTTTATTTTAATCGTTATTAAAATCTCTGCTTTCATTCAAAATTTAATGGTCTTCCTGCAAGTCCTTTCGACGCAATGCCAACAAATGTTGTTCTCGTCGGTCGGACGGTAGACCGAAATATGCGATAAGGCAATGCCAAAACTTACAGTTATTTACTATCGCATAGTTTCTTATGCACTTTTTATACTCTTTTCGCAGAAAATAGTATATTCAGTTTGTGCTGAAGCTTGTAACGCATAGAAGGAAGCGTCGGAGACCCCCAAAAGTTACTGCCAGTATGCTTAGAATGACAATACATATTGATCCAAGCCATGTCCGTCTGTCTGTCTGTCTGTCTCTGTATGTATGCAAACTAGTCCCTCAGTTTTTGAGCTATCGCGATAAAACTTTGCACACTTTGCCAGTATTCAAAGGACAGAACATTGGTCGGAACCGACTGGATCAGTTCCACTATATCTATATCTATCTATCTATCTTTATATCTATATCATTCAAAGTCGGTATTGGCCATATATCCCATGCTTTGAATTTATCGCGATGCAACTGCAGACACTTATTATTCAGGGGACAGCACATTGGTCGGAGCCGCTCGGATCGGACCACTATATCTTATGGCTGCCATACAACTTGAAGTCGGTTTTGGTCATAAGCCCCATGTTTTCAAAGCTATCGCGATAAAACTTTGTATAGATACTTATTATTTAAAGAATCAGCACATTGGTCAGTGCCGGCCGGATCGGACCACTATATCATACCATAGCTGCCATACACCTCTAAGTCGGTTTTGGCCATAAATCCGATGTTTTCAAAGCAATTGCCTTAAATTTCCTTGTACACTTGAACATCTTATAACTCATCAATGGGTAAAATCGCAAATCGATTGAGTCATAAACAGCGAAGATATGCGTCATTAAATATTTTGAAAAACAGGTGCATATGAGCAAACAAAGTCAAGCGCAAGAAAGCTTTTGATAGTCTGCTCTTCAAGGTATTTTGTCATCGATCATCAAAACGGTTTGTGGCGTAAGGCGTAAAGAGCCTCGCTAATACTTTTTTCTTTTTCTTCCTTTCAAATATATAACTGTAATCAAATTAATTTGCTTCAAATGGCTTAGAACAAAAACAATGCCACGCCAAAAACCAAATGCTGTCAAACGCGAGTTGCAGGTTGCAGGAAAACAAAACAAGGAAATTTGTAACAGTCCTCTCAAGCAATTTTGTCAGCGATCATCAAAACGGCTTGTGGCGTAAGGGGGTTCAAGTGCCAGCGGCGACTGGTCATTTATTTTCATTTTTTCTTATTCTTCTTTTCAAATATATAACAACTGTAATCAAATTCATTTGCTTTCAATGGCTTAGAACAAAAACAATGCCACGCGAAAAAACAAAAGCTCAGTATAAATCGAGTTTGTCAGCGATTCTTAAAACTGCTTGGTGTAAGCAGTAAAAGCAAAACAAGAAAGCTTTTGACAGTCATGCTCTTCGAGGATTTTGTGCTAGCGATAATAGAGCAAACTGGCGAGAACGAGAGGTCCTGGGTTCAAGTGCCAGCGGCGACTGGTCATTTATTTTCTATTTTTTCTTATTCTTCTTTTCAAATATATAATAGCTGTAATCAAATTCATTTATTTTCAATTTCCTAAATTGTTTCTAATTTTTTTTCATACATAAAGTAGCTTTAACAGAATAATTCAAAAGAAAAATTTAAATTCATTGGCAAAACATGCCTCGCGAAAAAAATATGTATCTCAAATTCTATATAAGCTTCATCATGTTTAGACTAATTTCCGACAGTCGGCCTCGACAGGGTTGAGCAAGAGTGCAAAATTGCTATACAGGTATCGAAAAGATGTATGTAATCTTCGGACACGCCGAAGATAATCCTTTGAACCACTTGTTATACTCTTTTCGAAGAAAATAGTATATTAAGTTTGTCCGAAGTTTTTAACGCATAGAAGGAAGCGTCTGAGACCCCCAAAAGTTACTGCCAGTATGCTTAGAAAAACAAAACAAATTGATCTAGCCATGTCCGTCTGTCTGTCTGTCTGTCTGTCTGTCTGTCTGTCTGTCTGTATGTCTATATATCTATCTGTCTGTCCGTCAGTCTGTCTGTCTGTCTATCTGTACGTATGCAAACTAGTCCCTCAGTTTTTGAGCTATCGCGATGCAACTTTGCACAGACACTTATTATTCAAGGGGACAGCACATTGGTCGGAGCCGGCCGGATCGGACCACTATATCTTATAGCTGCCATACACCTCAAAGTCGGTTTTGGCCATAAATCCGATGTTTTCAAAGCAATTGCCTTAAATTTCCTTGTACACTTGAACATCTTATAACTCATCAATGGGTAAAATCTGCAAATCGATTGAGTCTTAAACAGCGAAGATATGCGTCATTAAATATTTTGAAAAAACAGGTGCATATGAGCAAACAAAGTCAAGCGCAAGAAAGCTTTTGATAGTCTGCTCTTCAAGGTATTTTGTCATCGATCATCAAAACGGTTTGTGGCGTAAGGCGTAAAGAGCCGCGCTAACGAACGCAGGTTTCGCAAGTTCGAGCCTCGGCGGCGACTGATTGTTAATTTAATACTTTTTTCTTTTTCTTCCTTTCAAATATATAACTGTAATCAAATTAATTTGCTTCAAATGGCTTAGAACAAAAACAATGCCACGCGAAAAAACAAATGCTGTCAAACGCGAGTTGCAGGTTGCAGGAAAACAAAACAAGGAAATTTGTAACAGTCGGCTCTTCAAGCAATTTTGTCAGCGATCATCAAAACGGCTTGTGGCGTAAGGGGGTTCAAGTGCCAGCGGCGACTGGTCATTTATTTTCATTTTTTCTTATTCTTCTTTTCAAATATATAACAACTGTAATCAAATTCATTTGCTTTCAATGGCTTAGAACAAAAACAATGCCACGCGAAAAAACAAAAGCTCAGTATAAATCGAGTTTGTCAGCGATTCTTAAAACTGCTTGGTGTAAGCAGTAAAAAGCAAAACAAGAAAGCTTTTGACAGTCTGCTCTTCAAGGGATTTTGTCAGCGATCATCAAAACGGCTTGTGGCGAAAGGGGTAAAGCTGCGAACTGGCGAACGAAAGGTCCTGGGTTCAAGACCAGCGGCGACTGGTCATTTATTTTCATTTTTTCTTATTCTTCTTTTCAAATATATAATAGCTGTAATCAAATTCATTTATTTTCAATTTCCTAAATTGTTTCTAATTTTTTTTTTCATACATAAAGTAGCTTTAACTAGAATAATTCAAAAGAAAAATTTAAATTCATTGGCAAAACCAATGCCACGCGAAAAAAAATATGGATCTCAAATTCTGTATATAAGCTCTCGTATGTTCAGATTAAGTTTTATGACAATTCAATTTCCGACAGCGGCCTTGAAAGGTATAAGAGCAACAGGCACAAAATTTGGTATGTATATTGTAGTATACATATGTAATGTAGTTTTGACTTTTTGGAAAAACTGAAACTTGTTTATTGTTCAATTCGGTAGCACTTATGAATGCTAAGGGACGCGTCCACGAGCTGCGGATAGTGAAACGTCCCTGTTTACATGAATACCTTTATATATTTTATTTTATATGTAGGGGTATATGTATGCGACATTAATATCTGCGAATTAAATAAGCAGTCTCGGAAAAATAGTGAAAATTGCTTAAAGGTTCGAAAAGAGTATTTAATCTTCGGCACGCCGAAGATAATCCTTCTCCACTTGTTTTTTATTGTGAAAGTCATTTAATTATGTTTTATAAAATTTAAAATTTGTATGCAAATCACACCTCTGCTTTCAGAAATTCTTATTAAACAAGTAGGAAAGTTGCGGTCGGACGTAAATGACTGCGTATAACTC